>SKCR01033332.1:0-117819 GCA_019454045.1 Zanthoxylum bungeanum | reverse complement strand
TCGACGCGGAATTGAAATTAGATTTTAATTCGGGCAAACGAATTAATTTATAATTAATTTGTTAGCGACGTGAATAGTGATTTCGCTAGGCGTAATCATTTAATTACGACGCAACAGAAAATTCGTTAATTTGGAATTAGCGAACCCGAGCCCGAGATTATTTGCGAGCGTATTCGCGTTTCGAATTCGAGTGCGGCACGCAAGTCAAATCAAGCGTCAAATCGCTAGTCGCATCAAGCGTCAAATCACTTGTCACTTTGAGTGATGTGACTTGACAAGATTGATTGATGTGATTGATGGTGATTAATTGAGGTAGTTGAAGCATTTAAATGCTTGACTTTTTCCAAATGAAAAGTGGTATATGGTTTATTATTTTGGAAATTAAATACATCTAATACATTTTGCTTTTCAACAACTCTCTCTCTCTCACGTTATTATAATTTGTGGAGCCAAATTGCTCACGTTTTTAAGCAACAAAATTGCTTTCTCTCTCACGCCCTTAGAGGGCAAATTTTGTTCTGTTCTTGGCAGTTCACTGCCGTGGAAATGGAGGGACAAAAGGGAAGCAAAGTGTGGTTTTGTGGCAAAACAAGAGTGCTAGCACACTCCGGGATCAATGCGAAGGTGATAGGGAAGTCCACCCATGAGTCGGGAACCATTTCGGAAAGCTTTGAGCTTGATTTGGTGACCAAAAACAGCAAATGGAGGGCAGTGGGCTGTTACTCGTAGTGACTGCTGAGCAGTGGCATGGGCAGTGAAGTGCGAATTTTGTTGCCCAAATCGTCTCTCAACCGCTCGATGTAAGTATTCCGCAACTTCGTCGTTGTATTCACTTGTGATTCATGCTTGTATTTTGATCTTGGGACCCTTAGAAAACTCAACAGGAGGTTGTACCACCAATTCCCATTCGAGACAGAACTATTTCGGTGGTTGACGGCTTCATTTCATGTATTGTACTTCTTCCCTTACCAGCAAATGCGTGTGACATCAAAACATGCATCCAGATGATACAACAGTCAGTCTAGTTTGGGGGAAATGCAACTGAAGATCCTAATGCCCACATCAGCAACTTCCTGGAAGTTCGCGACACTTTCAATTATAATCGAGCGGCTGAAGAAGCTATGAGACTGCTTGTTTTTCCATATTCATTGAAAGACAAAGCTAAGGCTTGGCTACATTAACTACCAGCAGGTTCCATCACAACTTGGAACACTCTAGCCACCAAATTCCTTGCAAAGTACTTTCCACCAGCCAGAACTGCAAAGCTGAGGAATGACATCACATCCTTTGTGTAACATGACTCAGAATCCCTCTGCGAAGCTTGGAAAATACAAGGAATTGCTCAGAAAATGACCTCATCATGAGATTGCAAAGTGGCTACAAGTCCAAACCTTCTATAATGGACTTTTTGGACTGATGAGAACTACAATTGATGCTGCTACTGGAGAGCTTTAATGGCAAAAGGAGAAGATCATGCCTGAGACCTAATTGAAGAAATGGCCAACAACAATTCTTTATGGCCACAGAGAAGCATGATTCAACGGATAGCAGGAATCAACGAAGTTGGAGCCAACACACAAAAATGAATGCCAAGCTGGAGCAGATGTGTAAATTCATGGAAACACTTAGAACGCAAGTTGTAAACATCGTCGATGCCATAAGTTACCATATGGAGGAGCACCAGAGACAAACCAACATGATGAGATGGTGAATTATGTCAATAATTTCAACAGACAGGGGGAAAAATCCATATTCCAACACCTATAATCCAAGGTGGTAGAATCATCTTAATTTCTCATGGAGCAACAATTCATGGCTAAAGAACAATCCACCACCTGGATTCCAACAACAGAACAAAGGCCAGGAGTATGAAAAAGAACCAGAAATAACAGAAATACTTGCAGTGATGTTCAAAAAGCAAGAAGCCAATAATGATGCTATGTTTCAAGCCCAAGCAACATTCAATCAAACCAATCAGCATCTATAAAGGCATTGGAAAATCAAATAGGACAACTGGCCAATACTAAGAGTTACAGACCGCAAGGTAACCTTCCTAGCAACACAGAACCAAATCCAAGGAACCGAGGGAAGAAGCAATGTCAAGCCATTACTTTAAAAAGCGGTACTGAGATCAACAAAAATGCTGGAGTCAAGGCATCCACTGAGGAAGTTCCAAAAGAAAGCAGCGAAATAGAACCATATATGAAGGAAAAAGAGATAAAAATATGATCGAGAAAAATTCACTCCACCTCCTCATTTTCCACAGCATCTCTAGAAAAGTAAACTAGACAAGCAGTTTGCTCGATTCCTGGAGATCTTCAAAAAGCTGCATATCAACATTCCATTTGCAGAAGCGTTAAAACAAATGCCCAACTATGTCAAATTCACGAAAGACATTCTATCACGAAAATAGAGATTGGGAGATTACGAGACAATAGTATTGACAGAAGAATGCAGCGCCATCATTCAGAGGAAGCTTCCCCCATAGTTGAAAGATCCTGACAATTTCACCATTCCTTGCACCATAGGAGAGCATTACTTCGGTAAGGCTTTGTGTGATTTAGGTGCCAGCATTAACTTGATGCCTTTGTCTATTTACAGGAAACTGCAGATTGGAGAAGCAATGCCCACCTCAGTTACTCTGCAGCTTGCTGACAGATCGCTCACATTTCCGAGAGGTGTAGTGGAAGATGTATTGGTTAAAGTCGACAAATTCATTTTCCCTGCATATTTCATTATCCTTGACATGGAAGAAGACAAAGATGTACCTATCATCCCCGCTACACCATTCCACTTTACAGGTCGAACTATTATTGATGTATAAAAAAGATAACTAACCATGAAGGTGCATGACCAAGAAGTTACATTCAATATTTTCAAAGCCTTGACATTCATGGGTGATGAAAAAGAGGAGGACTGTTTCAGAATTGATGTTGTAGATAGTATCATCCAAGATACTGATGAGTGATAAATGTATCACTATTTCCCACTCATTTAACTTAATGTTTTGTATAGTTTCTGAGTTTTGTGAATATTTTGATGTGTTTTGTGTTATTTTGTAGATAAATAAAGTTTCAGGACATTCTGGAGGTGATTTGAAGCAAAACTGTGAAATTTGGTGAAATTTGGCAAAAAGGGTATTTTGGTAATTTTGGACGTCCCGACACAAATTTTGGTAATTTTGGACATCCCGACACCGAAATAAGTTTCAAGATATTCTGGAGGTGATTTGGAGCAAAATTGTGAAATTTGGCGAAAAGGGTATTTTGGTAATTTTGGGCATCCCGACACCGAGGGTATTTTAGTAATTTTTAACCACCATGCCACGTGTCAAAGATTCAACGAGCCGTCATTTTTAGCACACCATGCCACGTGTCGAAAATTCAGCGATCCAAAAAAAATAATAATAAAAAAATAAAAATCAGAAAATATAAAATAATAAAAATCAGAAAAATAATAATAAAAAATTAGATTTTTTTGCCTATAAATAGATTTCGAATTTTTAGTTTCAAATGTACCTCTTCCTCTGAAATCCTTATAAATAAAAGAGAGTTCTTCTTATTTGTTTCTTTTATTCAGTTTTATTTACGCTTTGTAGTAGTAATTCTATCCATCTATGAGGGGGTAACTTCTCTATGCTGAGGTAAAAAGGTAATTCTTTTACTATTGCTATTTAGATTAATCTCCCTAAAATAAAATATATAAACTATTTATAACCGGACTTAATAAGGATACCGCCAGATTGGTCGGTTGGTTATTAAATAATTATTCTGCCTTTATGGCTGGTTTATTTTTGTTCCGCCTTTATGGCTGGTATATTTCTGTTCCGCCTTTATGGCTGGTTTAATAACAAATATTACCGCCTTTATGGCTGGTTGATAAAATTATCACAAGTATATATATATTTATGGGAGATTCTAAATAGTATTTAGTAGAAGTTAATTCATTTTTCCTTAGCATTTTATTTATTTTTCTGCATTTACTTTTTAGTAATTTTTATCTTTGTTTTACTAGTCCTAACTATGTGTTGTAACTAAGTTAGTATTATAGGGTGTGATGATTTCTAATATCACCGTATTAAAAAAGGGTTAGATTATAGTTGGGGTAATTAAAAGAGTTATTTGTTGAGTCATAACCTTAATGCCTTTTTATTAACTGATCACTAATAAAATTGATTAGATAAAACTTAAAATGAACTAGACATAGAGATTTTAAGTTTAAAGACCTTATACTCAACAACCCACGATCTTCTTTAAGGATAGATAAACCTTTAATAGATTTCCTTACAGGAAGGGAATATACCTGTCGGGCGGGGGTAGTCTTAATTGGAACTTAACCTTAATGAATCTAGGTAATTTAATTGACATAGACATATGATTCAATTGGATTAAAACTAGGTATTTGTAAATGATCATTCGATAGAGGCTTTTACATAATTTAGTGTTCCAGATTAATAATTCAATAATTTACCCAACTATGATTTAACTACTTCATCTTTTAATTGATATTAGAAAGATTCACAACCTAGATCTTTGAATCTTTTTATTTTCCTTAGTATTTTCTTTTATCTTTTGTCTTTTTATTTATTTAGTAAATCTACAAATCAAATCATTTCAAGCAATCAATTCCCTTCTCCCTATAATTAGATATTTGTAAATAAATAGTATCAACAATTAATAACAACAGTAGGAATTAAGTCCTCGTGGGATCGATATTTTTATACTACTTGAACGATACGTGCGCTTGCGTTATACGTGTGTGTTTACGCCGGTCAGATACTGATGCAATGCAACTCTCCACGGATAAACTTGAAGCTTGCATCACTAACATGACTGACAGCGAGCTAGATGATGAAATTTTGGAATTTATCAACTATCTTGACAGATCCTTTCGCTTCAAATCGACACCACATGTCGAAAGTTTAGAACTACAAAAAAAAAAGTGAATCAAGCCCTCGATTGAAGAACCACCACAGTTGGAGCTAAAGCTGCTTCCAAGCCATCTCAGGTATGCATTCTTAGAAAACTCTTCTGATTTACCTGTGATTATTTCTTCATCGCTAATATTGGAGCAGAAAGATAAGTTGCTGAGAGTGTTACGAGAACACAAGAAAGCCATTGGCTGGACTATAGCAGACATTCAAGGCGTGAGTCCATCATTTTGCATGCACAATATTCTGATGAACGACGAGTACAAACCCACAGTGGAGCATCAATAGAGACTAAATCCAATCATGAAGGAGGTCATGAAGAAAGAAATTATCAAATGGTTGGATGCTGGCATCATCTACCCCATCTATGACAGCACTTGGGTAAGTCATATGCAATATGTGCCAAAGAAAGGGGGAATAATTGTAGTCATAAATGAAAAGAACGAGTTGATTCCAATAAGAACTGTGACTGGAAGAAGAGTATGCATGGACTACAGGAAGCTGAACAAAGCAACAAAGAAAGATCATTTCCAGTTACCATTCATTGACCAGATGCTAGACAGATTGGCGGGGACACGAGTTCTATTATTTTCTAGACGGATACTCGGGGTACAATCAGATTTCCATCGCCCTAGAAGATCAGGAGAAAACCATTTTTACATATCCGTATGGTACTTTTACTTTCCGCATGATGCCATTTGGACTATGTAATGCTCCGCCACATTTCAACGTTGCATGATGGCCATCTTCTCTGACATACTAGAACAAAGTATGGAGGTTTTCATGGATGATTTTTCTATTTTTGGAGACTCGTTTGACCACTGCTTGCAAAATCTGGAACAAGTGTTACAAAGATGCGAAGATACCAACCTGGTACTCAACTAGGAGAAATGCCACTTCATAGTGTTGGAAGGCATCGTCATGGGACATCAGATCTCATAAAAGGGATTCGAGGTAGACAAAACAAAGATCGAGACAATTGAAAAACTACATGTTGGGTTCCTAGAACATGCCAAGGATCTAATAAGACATGAAATTATGTGAATAATCAAAGTAAGTTTGCGGAAAAATACTTACAATGATCGGTTTAATGGATGTAGAGATAACAAAAAATTTGCCTTTGAGAAGTGCTCCAAGCCTTCCTTTGAATTCCAAACTCTAGGGTAAGTGTCCCTATCACCTTTTTAGACTCCTTTGTTGTGCTAGCAATCAAGATTTTTGAAGCAAAAAATCAATAACCATGAACCCTAGGTTCACGCCAATTTGAGAGAAAGAGTGGGAAGAATTTTTGCAATTGTGAGGAATAAGAGAGTGTGTAACTTGTTTTGATTTTCCAAAATCAATTATCAAATAAAAAATATCCAAAGTTGGCAAATGTCTTACACAAATCAAATAAAATAAAGATTGTGTAATTTACAAGCTAACACCAACTACCAACTTCTATCAACCAAAAGCTAAATAAAGTTGACTACTGATGTGACTAGGTGGGCCCCACTTTAATTCAAAATTCGAGTGGGCCCGGAAAACACATTTCGGGCTTGGGTTCGTTAATTCCGAATTAACGAATTTTGCCGTTGCGACTTAATTAAATCAAATTTAATTAAATAATAATGCATCGTAAAATTATTACGAAAGTCGCTCGCGAATTAATTATAAATTAATTCGTTCGCCCGAATTAAAATCCAATTTTAATTCCGCTATGAAATCTAATTTCATTTAATATATCGAATATATTATTTAATCGATTAATTCCAAATTAATCGTTCTCTCTCTATTATTCGAATTTTATCCCAGATAAATTCTTGCCGTAATTAATCCTAGATTAATTTTCTCTCTCATAATTAATCCCAGATTAATTCTGCTCGAGTCAAACGTCATCGGTGAATCTTCGGGAAGTGACCCATGAGATCCCTGTATATGTTGGCAGTAAATTCGGTCGTCGGACTATCCGAACACGTGTGTATCCGGTACCATGTTCTTACTGATTTACAAGACATGGTTGGCTTCTAACAAAGCACCGTGCCTACCAAATTCTCAAGAAATATTCTTTTAAGGAATACATAATCTATATCAGGCGTAGTATACTAAGTATTGCATATTGCGATCCAGTATCGGATGTCACATGCTAGGCCTGGGGCTGGAATTGTGTCTGCCCATTACGAAGCATATATCAGATCACTAGCAACTAGTCTCTTTAATCGAATAATCATGACCTTGTCATATTATCCCGATAGTTGCAACATATTATAGTACCAGTTCTGTATCCCTGCATGATCATCATCTCCATATGACTGAAGTGATACTTCCATCTTGACATCACACCCAATACACTACGATTCTCAATAAACCCAGAAGAGGCATACACAGAACCTGTTAAAGCCCCAGACGACCAAAACCAAAGCGTATTGATTGTCGTAAGTATTAGCGATGCAAGTCCCAGGTTAAGACCAAATACACCTACCCTGATTCAGATTCCTATAGACACATAGTCATACTACCAATGGGATTCTGATGGGTCTATCCAGAGCGAAGCTGTTTCCGTACCATTGGTAAATAAAACCTCCTATTACACTTTCATGAGTATCCAATACCCAAATATATGAGAACTATGCAGTTACGCTTCCATAACGCGCACAAGTGTAATACTAGTCTATTCCGCATTATCGATGTCTAGTCTCGATAATACTACGACTAGGGATATTTAATGATTAAACCTTTAGTGGATTGATAATGTCCCATATCTTATTAATCTGGAACTAATCATAAGGACTTTTATCATTTATGTATTTAATTAATCTAATTACAAAATGATAAAATGGAAATTTCCTTTGAACATAGTTAATTTGTACAAAAACCACAATGTCTATTACAAATAGTGATGTTATGGGTCACAATTGTCCAACACTACCTCCACTATCATTGGTCAAAGGGATTCAGAGCTTTCTCGGACATGCAGGATTTTACAAGAGATTTATCAAATACTTCTCCAAGTTTGCTAAACCTCTGTGCAATCTGCTGGAGAAAGACGTGCCTTTCAACTTCACCAAAGAATGCCACGAAGCTTTTGAGATCTTGAAACAAAAGCTGGTCTCTGCCCCCAATATAGTAGCACCATACTGGACCATTCCATTTGAGGTGATGTACGATGCTAGTTACTTTACTGTAGGTATAGTTTTGGGAGAATGCGAAGCAAAAATTTTCCATACCATTTACCACTCTAGCAGAACTCTGAATGAAGCACAACTCAACTACACAACCACTGAAAAGGAGTTGCTCGCAGTTGTGTTTGCTTTTGATAAATTTTGCTACTATCTGCTTGGTCTCAAAGTGGTGGTCTACACAGATCATTTATCAATCAAATACCTGATCGCGAAGAAAGATGCCAAACCTAGATTGAAAGGTTGGGTGCTTCTACTACAAGAATTTGATATGGAGATTTGAGACAGGAACATGATAGAAAACCAAGTGGTAGATCACTTATCGAGGCTCGAGAATGGAGAAACAACTGGCAATGAACTGATAACCAAATAAACTTTTCCAGATGAACAATTGTTTTCCATGAAATAATAGGATGTCCCTTGGTATGCTGACTGTGTAAACTACATAGTATCGGGAAAATGACCATTGGAATGGACACGTCAGAAACGAAAGAAGTTCTTCAAAGAAGTCAAGCACTATGTGTTCAAATGATGTGCTGATCAATTACTGAGGCGTTTTATTCCATAGGAGGAGGTCAATAGTGTCTTGCAATACTGTCATTTATCACCATACGGCAGACACTTCAGCGAAAATAAAACTGCAGCCAAAGTCCTACAATCAGGTTTGTTCTGGCCCACTCTGTTTAAATATGCTTACTTATTTGCTCTTCAATGTGACAAATGCCAGAGAACAGGAAATATTTCAAGGAGAAATGAAAGACCTCTAGAAAATATTCTGGAAGTGGAGATATTTGATGTATGAGGGATTGATTTTATGAGACCCTTTGTTCTATCATTCGGAAACCTGTACATACTAGTTGCAGTATACTACGTCTCCAAATGGGTTGATAGAATAGCACTACCATCAAATGATTCAAAAGTGGTGATAAAATTCTTTAAAATGACTATTTTCACTCGCTTCGGAACACCTCGGGCAATTATCAGTGATGGTGGCACACATTTCTGCAACAGATACTTCGATGCACTCCTATCCAAATACGGAGTTACTTATAAAGTTGCCACTGCCTACCATCCACAGTCAAATGGACAGGTTGAAGTTTCAAACATAGAGATAAAAAGAATCTTGGAAAGAACCGTTGGATCAACAAGGAGGGACTGGTCTACAAAATTGGATGATAGTGGTGACGCACTATGGGCCTACCAGACAGCTTACAAAACACCCATCGATATGTTCCAATATCAAATGGTGTTTGGGAAAGCATTCCATCTGCCAGTGGAGCTTGAACACAAAGCTTACTGGGCATTGAAGAAGTTAAATCTTGATCCACAAGTAGTAGGAGAAAAATGACTCCACTAACTCAACGAATTGGAGGAATTTCGCCTACAAGCTTATGAGAATGCCAGACTATACAAAGAAAAGACTAAGAAATAGCATGATCGAAAAATAGTGCGCAGATAACTGGAACCATAGCAGCAAGTGTTGTTATATAATTCAAGGTTGAAACTTTTCCATGGAAAGCTGAAATCAAGGTGGTCAGGTCCATTTGTGATTACTCAGGTTTTACCATATGGAGCTGTTGAGTTACTTGATCCCAACACCAACGATACATTCAAAGTTAACAGCCAGCGTGTTAAGCAGTAATAGGGAGAATCATTTAAGCGACAAATAGAAAGTGTCAAATTTTCATATCCAGCCTAATGTTTGGGCAGTCATGTCTAGCTGATGACGTTAAACTTAGCGTTAGCAGTGAGGCAACCCATGCAAATTGTGTATATAATCAGATTTGGTGTGTTTTAATTTTTATTTGTTTAATTTTTGTAGGTAAAGTCACATTTCAGGATGGAAGACGGTCTCGTAAATCTTCACAAGCAATTTCATTCTTTCCCTCAAAACTCTATGATGAAAGTCTACAAAGCTCGCTTGGAACGAATGAGACTTCTGATGATAAAAGGTATTCGTAATGACAGTCGTTGGATTATTGAAGCACGGGTCCGATTGGCAGGTGAGTCCATTGACTCTTTTGTGTCATATCTGCCTAGTTTAGGAAGAAACATCTATGCTAAACAGAGAAGAGCTAAAAGACTAGGTGTTTGCTATAAATGTGCAGGCATAACATGTAATACTCATTGTCGTTCTTTAGGAATGGTGTCTGATAACCGTGAAGATAAAATTAAATTCATTAGGGATGGCTTGAGTAAGGAGTCTTTGGATGACATATCATAGACTCTTGAGACGCATCCCAGTGGATATGTGCATCACGCAATTCACATGTTATATAAACAATTTAGAAAAGAAAGACAACAATTAAGTCTCTAGAATCTGATTTTAAAAGACCTTGTTTGCCAATTTATAAGAAAATTGGATGGGAAGCTTGTCTCTGACGCATATACGTCATTCAAGCTGTTACTTCTTGTAAATATTATTTTTCTCTTTGTATTTATCTAACAATTGTGATTTGTTTTTTTTATTTTCTTTTATTTTCTCCGACAGGATCCAAACTTTTGGACTTTTACGATATATTTTTCTGTTTAGCTAATAATTGTCATTTGGCAGGTACTATTGCTATTATTACTCACCCTTTTTCAGGTTCTATAAATTCAGCTCATCACTGCACTCTCGAAGACATCCAGAGTTGAGAAAAAAAATGGAAGCAACTTCAAGAAGACGAGTTGTTAATATATGTGTGTTTTGCGGTACTAGTGTTGACTCTAAGAAGGAACTCGTTGCGGCCGCACAGGAATTGGGTAGAGTCATACCTGAAAGGAATATGCATTTAGTATATGGTGGTGCCAATCTTGGACTAATGGGGATCGTTTCAAGGGCTTTACAGGAAGGAGGTAGTCAAGTTTTAGGAATCATCCCAAAACCTTTGGTAGAAGCGAATCTTGTAGGACCATCAAACGGAGAGGAACTTATCATACCAGATATGTCTGATGTTTTTATTGATTTCCCAGGTGGTGTGGGTACAATAGAGGAAATTTTTACAATACTATCTTGGGCGAACTTGAACATACACCAGAAACTGATTGGACTGTTTAACGTTGATGGATTTTATAATTTTCTTTGTGTGTTTCTTGATGATGCCCGGTGAAATGGGTTCGTGTCCAAGCCTGTAAAAGATATCCTCTTCACTGCCAGAACTTCCCATGATTTAATTGACCAACTTTTAGCCTTTAAACCACAAATTGACCCTATCCTTTCCAAGATTATATGGTCTGACAATGATCGTAGTAAGAAGCGTCGAATAAATCCGGATCTTAACCTTTAATTTTCTTTTTAGATGTAGAATTTCAGCTAACCGGGTATTGTTTTCTAAACTTTTCTACTACTTTTTATTGTTGTGTTGTTTTTATTTGATTTTTAGTCAAAAAATTTCAAAAATTAAAAAGATATTTTAAAAAAGTGAAAAAATAAAAAAACTATTTTGTGTTTTTGTATTTTTAACTTGACTAATCATGTGAAATTGGTGTGAGATAGCTGTGTAAGGAATTTCCACTCCTAAGACGTATCTCAACCTATTTCGTAACAAGTTAATTTTTGTTTATTTCATTTTGAATTATTTAATTTGTGAATTTTCTATAATACTGACTAAATTGGATCTTCATATGCTCAGTTGACAGATATTATCAACATGCATGGTAACATACGACCATGAGTTGTAAGTGAAAAGTTTGTAATATTCAGTGCTCTAGTTTAATTGGAGGAAGCATATAAAAAAACAATAGATTAAAAATAATACACATATGAGATCCGAGTAATTAAGTTCGTAGGGGTGTTTTAACACTTAGTGCCCTAAAGCCAACTGGTTTGGGAGTCACTGGCCCAAAGCTCGCTACATGGATTAAAGATGTTGTAAAAAAATAATAATAAAAAAGACAACACATCTGAGATCCGAGTAATTAAGTCCGTAGAGGTGTTTTAACACCTAGTGCCCTAAAGCCAACTGGCTTGGGAGTCACTGGCCCAAAGCTCGCTACATGGATTGAAGATGTTATAAACAAAAATATCTGAAATCTGAGTTATTAAGTCTGTAAGGGTGTCTTAACACCTAGTGCCCTAAAGCCAACTGGTTTGGGAGTCACTGGCCCAAAGCTCGCTACATGGATTAAAGATGTTGTAAATAAAAAAAAATCCATTGCCAAAAAACTGTGAATTCTGATATAACTTTAGGATAAAAATAGTACTCTCTTTTCAACTACACTTATGAATATTGTGGGCACAATGATTTAATTAATACCTTGTTGGTTGTGTATATGAAGAATGGTAAAAATAATCGGAGAATTTACTTATTTGGTAATTTAGAAAGAAAGAAAACAATTATTAACTTGGATAAAAGTTTCACTTGTTTAGTCACTAACTTGTTTGATCTTTTTCCTTTTGTGTGAATTTGATTGACGTTTGTGGGTATCGTCACTGTAAGCCCTCACGAGGCTACAACTCGTCAACTAGGGACACATAGGGGTTTAAAGGCTTGTTGCATACGCCAAATGCAACCGTGATCCCTACGAAAGTGGATTAGTTTAATTTTAATTGTTTATTGCATTTTATTTTGTTGTTTTGCTCGAGGACTAGCAAAATGTTAGGTTTGGGGGTGTGATGACCGAAAAATATATCAATATTTACCGCCCCGTTTACTTAATATTTTGTATAGTTTCTCGAGTTTTATTAACGTTTTGATGTGTTTTAGTTTATTTTGCAAATAAAATAAAATCGGGACTTAATGGAATCAATCAGGACGAAATATGGAACAAATAAGGGCAAAAACTGGACTTGGCATTTTGATTTTGGAGATTGGAAACTTGAAATGGCATTCTAACGAAGTACAATTTTGGAAATTCCAACTTTTTGCAATTGTCGTATTTTGCCATAACTTGTTACTCCGATATCTGATTGAGGTGATTCAAGTTACAGAGTAAAGAAGACTCAAAGATCTACAACTTTGAAGTTCATAATAATTTCCAATTCTGATGTTTCCATGACCGAAATTGATAAAACGTCTGGAAGTGTGTTATGTGTAATTCTTAAAGTCATTTTAAAAAAAATGAAAATTGTCAAACTTCCACCAAACATGCTTGAGGATTTGGTGCCATGTTTGGTGGAGCAATTGGTGGAAGCCTTTAGATTTTCCTATAAATACCAAGCTAAACTTTGTAACATTTTCATGCTTTTTTTGAGGGATTTCTCCATAAAAACCTAAAAGAAAGTGTCTTGCATGTTTATTTAAGTTTTCTTGTATTTTCTCTTTATTTATTTAATAAATTTTTGTGTGTTTTTAATTACATCATGAGTAGGTAATTTCTTTTTGCTGGAGTCTGGGTGGGAACTTTTAATATAATAATTTAGATTTACTCCCTTAATTTAAATACGTAAATTGTATTAATTATTTACCGCCTATATGGCCGGTTTTACATTATTGGACTTAGTTTCCGCCTATATGGTTGGTTTAGGTGATAACCTTGTTACCACCTATATGGTCGGTTTATATGATTTTATTACTTCCTATATGGTCGGTTGGACTTTGTATAAATGACATTCACCGCCTATATGGTCGGTTTTAATATAATTAATTCTAGAAATGATTAATTGATAAGAGAGTAATCTATATTTGAAGTATAAAAAGTGAAACCCATAGCTCCAACATTTTCTTTTATTGTCATAATTTTCTTTACTTTTTAATTTTCCATTATGTTATTCTATTTAACTATGCATTTTGTAATTTTAGGTATGTTTTGTAACTAAACATATTATCTAGGGGTGTGATGAATTCCAATATCACCGGTTTATAAAGTTGGTTATTATATGTCTTGGGTAATATAAAGGTTTATTTATTAAGTTTTAAGCTTAATGCTTCTTGTTAACTGGCCATTAATAAGATTGATATGGTAAACTTAAAATAAACTTGACGAAGGAATTTTAGGTTTCAGCCTTAGACTCAATAGCTCACGATCTCACCTCGGGGCATGGTGACCCTTAGGTAGATTTCCTTACACGATAGACATATACCTGTCGGGCGGGGGTAGCCACAATTGGAACTTATTCTTAATGAATTCAGGTAACTTGGTTAACATAGACATATGATTAATTGGGTTATTTGGGCATTTGCATCTGACCATCGACATAGGCTTTTGCATATTTTCTTTTTCCAGGTTAATAAGCCGAAATTTTGCACAAACATGAGATAACCACTTCATATTTAAAAGATATTGGAAGGATTCACAACCCTAGATAGTTTTATAATATTGAAGTTTCCTTTAATTTACTTTCTCACTGTTTTATTTACTTATTTTAGCAAAAATCACCATCCAATCAACAAACCAATCTATTAGGTACTTGTAAACATTTAACTTCATAAATTGATAGCTAAGGTATTAAGTCCTCGTGAGATCGATACATTTTATACTACTTGAACGATACATGCTCTTGCATTACGTGAGTGATTTCACCGATCTGTCAGGTTTTTCAGAGATTGTTTTCAGAAATAGATATTTCAGAATTAGTTTTCAAAGACAGATTTTTAGAAGAGATAGTTTGACAGAGAGAAGTTTTCTAGAAATAAAGTTTATAAGAAACTTTCAGAAAAGCAGATTTAAGAAAACTTTTCCGGAAAGAAAGAAAGGTTTTTTCAGTAAATGAAAGAGATTTCAAAATGGATAATTTGAGATGAATTGGGTTTTAGAACCATGTATTTTCAAAGGCATTTTAGTACCTATTTTTTTTAAAAAACCGTCCACTCACTTAGATCGTTCAAACGATCTAACCCCATCACTCACAGTTTCTCTATTTTGCAGGTATTCCTGGAGGACGAGCTCGAGAGGATGGATACTGATGGCAGTCACTAGGGATTTGGTCCATCGGGTCAAGTCAGAGAGAGAGAGTCCACTTAGAGTCAAAGTGAAGTCATCTATCAGTCATTAATATTGTGTAAGTCGTTGTATAAGGTTAAAATGTATATCTATAAAGTTATAAAAGTAAGTGTTATTGAGTATACAGTTATTAATGTTGAACTTGCATATCATGTTGTCAAGTTTGGGCAATGATCCTGATAAGTGCAGTTTATGCCAACTTATTCTAGCATTCTTAGCTTATTATTTTGGTAAGTTTCGTATCATTTAATGTATTTTGTAATTTTATTATGTTTTATTTGTAGGAAGCATCAATATATGGATCTTGGGGCATTTACACGTGTTTTGGGAACATACGGACGCATCGGAAGCACACGGGAAGAGCAAAAATGCGGAAATCATACAACCAGTGAAGCTGCCGCGGGTCGTGATGTGCCCATACTGCGAGTCATGACGCGCCTTCGAGAATCAAGCCCATAAAAAATACCGAGAGTTGGGCGCCGCGGTGCCCAAGTACTAGCATCACGGCGCCCCGCAGCTTCCCAAAAGCCCAATTTTAGGGTTTTAACAACAATAGGGACCCCAAGGCTTTATTATTAATAGATTAGTTCGTCCAAACTCAATGGGAGAGGCCAAATACATAACATAAAGTCATAAAAACATATTTTTAGAGAGCTTCAAGGAGAAGGATTGAAGAGAGATAAGAAGAGACAAAAGTGTTGATATCCGAAGAGGAATGGATTCAATTCGGGTTTTATCATCTTATTTCTTTCTTAGAACTCTAATGATTTCCATGTTCATGACATTATTCTAATTATTTTAATCTTTAGTCATGAACTACTCTATAATTCTAGAGGAGGATGATGTAATTGATGCTTGAACTTATGTGTTGTTTTGCTTTTTTAATTCATATAAAGTTTGATTTAAGTTTATTTATATTCTTTTGCGTTTATTGCTTTGTGTTTGTTGGCCACAAATATGATGATGAATGTTTAAAATCTATCACTTGGGAAAGAGGGTTTTGAATAGATCTAGAGGATATAACCTAGGAATCTTATAGAGTCCGGGAGGATATATGAGTTTCTTTGAAGTCGTTAACACAGAATCATAAGGCGTAATGAGTTATTGATTGCTAGATTTTTATAGGGATATCGAAGTCTGTAATTATTAATATTCTCACTGTTACTCGGGAGATGAAGTGAATACTTTAGGACTCTGTACTTATAAACAAAGTAATTGAATAAGAGTTGAATGACATAACAATTCCACATGGGATAGTTAGGTGAAATCGGACTTAGAATCTCTCTAATATTGGCTCTCCTACTCAAATATCTTTATATCTTATTTATTTAGTTTAATCTTTATAAATTGCTTTCTAAATAAAGTTATGATTATCAATTATAGTACTTAGTGCGAGTTAAACACAATCCTTGTGGGTTCGACACTCTTCACTCATTTTTACTAAAACATGACACCGTACACTTGCGGTACGATATAAAATATCACAACAAGTTATTGGCGCCGTCGCCGGGGATTGTTTGTTTAATTCACATTAATATTATTACCAAGTAATCTTAGCTTTAATTTATATTTTATTTGTATTTATATTTTACTTTTGTTTTGTATTTATTTTATTTGTTTTGTTTTTATTTTGTTTATTGATTTTCCTTTTGCTTTTGGTGCTTCAGTGAATGCGAAGATCCAAAAGTCTAGACTCGCTCCTGTTTGATCCTGAAATAGAACGAACAACAAGGAGACTAAGGAAAGAAAGAAAAACTGAAAAAGAAGCAATGGCGGCTAAAAATAGAGAGATCAACCCACGTCTGGTGGCAATCAGAGATCACTTCAAGCCGGTCATAGATGATACTTGTTCTGGGATTGCCCATCAACCAATCAATGCCAATCATTTCGAGCTAAAACATGCATTGATCAACATGGAACAAAGAAATCAGTTTAGGGGTTCGGCTGTAGAGGATCCCAACTTGTACTTAGGGATGTTCCTGGAGATCGCAGATACTATAAAGATGAATGACAGGAGTAAAGAGGCCATCAGGCTATGCTTATTCTCATTCTCTTTACGGGATAAAGCATGGGATTGGCTTCAATCAATACAGACGGGGAGTATCATGACATGGTAGGATATGGCCATGAAATTTCTCGAGAGGTTCTTTCCACCAGCTAAATCAGCTCAGCTGAGGACAGAAATTAGTATATTTCGTTAGCTGGAGACTGAGACTTTATATGAAGCATGTGAGCACTTTAAGGATTTACTCTGAAGATGCCCACAACATGATTATGCAGACTGGGTCCATATTCAGTTGTTCTACAATAGGATGAATAGTTCGAATAGGACTGTGGTTGATACAGCAGATGAGGGAACTCTATTCAAGAAATCAATCGAGGATGCATAGAATCTGTTAGAAGAAATGGCCATTAACCACTTTCAATGGCCAAGTGAACGCACTACGGTGACCAAAGTGGCTGGAATACATGAAGTGAACCCTCCGTAGCACTTACAACTCAGATTTCCACCCAATCTACTCAAGTAACAGCCCTCACAAATCCACAAGCACAAGCATCTATTGAATCAGTGGCGGCTACAAATATGATGTTATTGGAAGGAAACCCGAACTTTGAACAAGTCCAATATATGAGCAATCGGAACTTCAACAACTATAGAGGCAATCTTGTGCCTAACGGTTATCATCTGAACAAAGAGCTGAGCAGAAATCTTCCTTGGAAAATTTCATGAGCACGTTTGTTGCTAATACTTTAGCGAGGTTTGAGAAGAATGAGTTAAGGCTAGACAATACTGAGACACACATGGAAAATATCGGCGCAACAATAAAGTCTTTAGAAATACAGATTCGGTAGATTATGTCATTCATGACCAAGCATCAGTTTAATGGTATTTGGATAAACTACCATAGCCGCCAAACTATCATTTTCATGTCAAAGCAGCCAGTGGATACAAAAGAAGAAGCTACCATGACCACCATTTGGGTGGTTGCGTCTGGTTGAAGACGTTAAACTTAGAGCTAGCGGGGAAGCAACCCTTGCATTAATTTTTTATTATTTCCTTTGTTTTATTTTTAATTATTATTGTGTGCTATTGTTTATTTATTTGTTTGCATGTTATTTATGCAGGTAGCACGAAACACACAAAACCCACGCAACCAAATTCAGACCAGCAGGAGCTTGATCAACTCCAAGCATGGTAGTGTTGTTCCTCAGTCTTGTTTATTTATATTTATCTTACATTGAGGGCAATGTAAGTTTTAAGTTTGGAGGTGTGTGCATGTAGTCATTCCTGCTATATATATATATATTGTTTTTGTTTAATATCCTTGATAATTAAGCATAGTCTAATGATGAATTTGTTTTCTTTAAATGAAATTTTAGAAATGATAAGTCCCAATTGATTTTTATCTAATGCCTTGAGTAGATGATCTAGGTTAGACTCGTAAGCACTTAATAATAGGTTTTTAGCAATAAGAACGTAAGTAGCTGGCAAAGTGACTAGTTGAGGAAATTATTTGCCGATGAATGACCATTTGCTTAGATATCTATCTCAATAAGCTGGTATTATGATGTATGGTATGATAAGAAAAAGAAGCCACCTATAACCGATAAGTGTGAAGCTACCAATGGGCGAGTCTTAGGACCATCATGAGGAGAAATGCTACCTTAAAAGGTAGGTGTGTTTGAAAAAAAAAACCCAAAAAAATTGAAATTGAAATTGAAAAAATAAAAATAAAATAAAATCATACCATACGGAGCAAAGAAAAGCAAATGCAGAATAGATCTGAGATATCTAGGTTGGTTTGACCCATCAGATCTCAACTTTTGAGACGAAATCATCGAGTTAGCTTACTTATGAGTCGAGCTGTAAATGAACCTGTACACACATACACTATGAGTCTAGCTTAGATGGTTTATTCAAGAACTTGGATTTGAGTAGCAGTTGAGTACTTTGAAGGTTCTCTGATTTCATTGATAAACACTCTTTGAGGATAATTTTATGCGTAACTATCAGGATTATTTTATTTTCTTTATAATTGGCATGATTGTGTGTGAATGACGTTTGTGGGTGTTGTCGCTGTAAGCCCTCACGAGACTATAATTCGTCCACTAGGGTGGCCTAGGGGTTTAAAGGCTTGTTGCATACGCTAAATGAAATCGTGATCCCTACGAAAGTGGCTTAGTTAATTTAGTTATTTTTATTTTTTTATTTGAATTTAATTTTATTTGGTCTTTTGCTCGGGACTAGCAAAACCTTATGTTTGGGGGTTTTTGACAAGTATGGTTTATGTCCACTTATTCCGGCATTCTTAGCTTATTATTTTGCTAAGTTTCGTATCATTTAATGTATTTTGAAATTATTTTATGTTTTATTTATATGAAGCAACAATATATGGATCTTAGGGCATTTACACGTGTTTTGGGACCATACAGACAAATCAGAAGCACGCGGGAAGAGTAGAAACGCGAAAATCATGCAACCATTGAAGCTGCCGCATGTCGCGACGCGCCTTCGAGAATCAAGCATATACAAAATACCGAGAGTTGGGCGTCGCGGTGCCCAAAGACCAACGCCGCAGCACCCCGCAGCTTCCCAAAAGCCCAATTTTACGGTTTTAACAACAATAGGGACCCCAAGGCTTTATTATAAATAGATTAGTTCGTCCAAACTCAATGGGAGAGACCAAATACATAATATAAAGTCATAAAACACATATTTTTAGAGAGCTTCAAGGATGAGGATTGAAGAGAGATAAGAAGAGACAAAGGCGTTGACATCCGAAGAGGAAGGGATTCAATTCGGGTTTTATCATCTTATTACTTTCTTAGAACTCTAATGATTTCCATTTTCATGACCTTATTCTAATTATTTTAATCTTTAGTCATGAACTACTCCATAATTCTAGAGGAGGATGATGTAATTGATGCTTGAACTTATGTGTTGCTTTGCTATTTTAATTCATATAAAGTTTGATTTAAGTTTATTTATATTCTTTTGCGTTTAATGTTATGTATTTGCTGGCCATAAATATGATAATGAATGCTTGAAATCTATCACTCGGGAGATAAGGTTTTGAATTGATCTAGAGTGTAGGCACTGCATTTTTGCATATAAGTCCCGATGATGAGTCTCACATGGAGACACTACCTCTTTAAGTTGTGGAAGTCGCGGGAAACGGACTTCGGAAGGGAAGAGTCAGAAATTGACACCTTGTTGGATTTAATTCGTTTTCTTAGCTTCGGGTTTGCTCGTTAAGCCTCTGTTTTAAACTTATCCTTAGCCCAAAACCCCTGCAAGTCACACACCAAGCCCATCAACTAACCATCCTACACGCCCATAAGTCTCCAAGCCCATTAAATCACATCCAAAAAATATTCAAACACATCAAACACATGTTAAAATCCCATAAATCACATTCCTAATTAAATTAAATCACATGCCTAAATTAAATAAAATCAAATCAAATCTCATAAATCACCTTCCTTAACTAAATAAAATCAAATCAATTTACCTTCCTAAAATGAAGAGATCATTTCCTTATGATACACAAATTAAAAGATATCCTCATAATTGAAATATTCTTTCCCTATTCCCATAAGGTAAACCCCAACCCTTGCCTATAAAAAGAAACACAAACCCAACTCTTTGATCCCTAGCTCATTCACGAAAAAACAAAAAGAAAATAACCATAAGCTCATCCATGTCTCTCGCCTAACTGCCCCATCTATTCTCTCTTCACCCTCTCACCACTCTAGGCAAACAACCATTCACAAACATGCCATAACCCCCCTCAACACAGCCTCTTCATCACATTCCCACTCGGCAAACAACTCCTCATTAATCAACCACCCTCTCTTCACGCCCAACTCTCCACTCAAAGAAAAAACCCTAACAACACACTCAGCCCTCAATCTCTCAAACACGCCTCTCGCACAGCTCCCTCTCATCAACGAACCCTAACTAACAGCCTCACAAAACCATTTGCTAATTCTCTCTCCACACACCCGGCCAACCTGCTCTCTCTTTCGGCATGCATGAAAGATAAAACCCTAGCAGCCCTCAACAAAACTTGCAAAGTACCGTGAATAAACAAACCTTGAGTAAGCCCCCTTCACCGTGAAACAAACAACCCTAAACACAAGCCTCACCTTCAACGAACCATAAAACCACCCGTCAAAGACATGCTCAATATCCCACTTTCTCCTCCACACTCACAGCCTTTAACCGACACAATCAAACGCAACCTTGGACGTGAACTAAGCCACCAAACTGACCGACTATTCACAACTATTCTGACCCACACTTCTCTCTTCTCTCACACGGCCCTCACCGACTCACAAACACCCATCAACTGTACCCATAAACAGCCCCTGAACTGCACTCAAAACCAGCCCCTGAACTACACCTTAAAACACCCAAAACAGCCCCAGTAAAGCTGCCTTAAACCACCAAAATTCTTCCCTGAAACGCTGCCCGAATACCGTAGAAATAGTGAGCATACAGCAGCCCGAAACAATGAAGCAACGAAGGAAAACAACGAACCATTAAATCGGAATAGCCGCGGAACATCAACCCTTCCGACAACCGCGTAACGCACTTCTAAGAGACGACTTAAGAGGTTAGACCTGAGGGCACCCTTTTATTTATTCCCATTCTTTTTCTGTTATTTATTAATGTTTCTTTGCATGAGTATTGTTGGTTAATGTGTGCTATGGCCATGGGATGAATGAAATATGTGTTATCTCTTGCGGTATATCGGATGGAAACCCGGATGTAAATTCCGTAGCCGAATCTGAATGGACAGCAGTGCGATCTGCACTCGGGATACAATGCCACGTACCGCTTGAGAGACACACATATTTCGCTTCATCCAACCTTGTGTTTACGCATGATTTAGTCATTTAGTATGTTATTTTTATGATTTAGTCATCTAGTATGTTATTTTCTTTTATGCATGATTTAGTTGGTTATTTACGAGCATGATTAGTTATTTCTTTTGCATTAGGAATTTAATTTATGTTTATGTTTAGGTTATTATTTATTTTTTGCGTTTGATAATTCAATATGTTCATGAGATTATTGTGTGCTATTGTGTGTTTGTCGTTATGATGACTTATTTTTATGCATGTAAACTTAGATATAGGTTTTAATTTCATGTACGTAAACTTAGACATAGGGCACTCTTGAGAATGTATGTTGCGTAGACTCGGTTATATTATTGCACAAATTCTTTCATTACAAGTGGCATAAGTAAGGGACCATTCTGAACCCAACGGTTTGAGGTCTTCCCTTGCGAGGGGTGAGTGCCGCCTTGAATCATTTTCCCAGTTCACACTGGGTGGCGACTCCATGTTATTTCTCCAGTTTAGTTCCCCCGTGGGCTACTCCGTACTCCCGACTAGGCCACGAGCCTGGAACAGCGTCGTCGAATTTTGTGTCCTACAGTCTGGCGACTCCACTGGGGATAGAGAATTGGCCCCGAAATAATGTCTTGTAATATTTATGATTTGTGCTTTAGTTAACCGTGTCTACCGTGGGTTGAAGGGTTTGGTGTCTTCCTTCATTCACTACCTTTCTATAAGGAAAAGTTGTGAAGGCACCTAGATAATCATTTACTCGCAGCTCACTGTGATAGACTAATTTGGAGGACTTGTTGTTTATTCCTCTCACCAAGGCGATAAGAGCCTAAGAGGCTTGGGTATTTAAGAGATTTCAATCCACTCTCCCTCTAGGGAATCTACAATAGGAAATCCATTTGACAGTTAGTCACACACCATAACTCGTTGGCACGTACCTTAAGATATAAAAAAGGTGCGCTCACTTGGTCACTCGAACCCTTGAGTGGGGAGTCCTAGTTGTGGGCAACCCTTCGTCGACGAGAGCCTTTCCCTATACCCTTATAAACCCGCATATGAACTGTAGTCGTAGGACCAATAGAAACTATTCATTTATGCTTTCGTTTAGGACCATTGTCATTTGGATTCAGTTGGACTTTTTGTCATAAGATATGGGCTGGTTGGGCCATTTAAACTGGGACGAGTCCGTGCTTTATGACAATTGGGCCAAAAGCCTCTAAAATGCCGATGTGACACTTTATGTTTATGCCCCGTATCATTTGAAGTTATTTAGCCATGTTATCGCAAAAGTGTAAACATGTTGGGCCTTTTCAACTGGGACAAGTTTGCACCTTGCAATTGTATAATTGAAAGCTCTAAAATGGTAATGGGCCGACTTACACATTCCATGCATCGCACGCATACATGCTAACCTGTTGTTTTAAAAGACATCATAGATACCCGTTGGGTTAGGGAAGATGGCAGACTCACCAAAAGACCACTAGCCAACATGAGCGAATCAGTTAACGAGGGATCTCGTATGGATCAACTGGAAACCAGTCTCACTAAGATTACTGAGCAGTTGCAAGTTTTGACCAATGTTGTGGCCAGTTTGACCGTACCCCGTATGGTCGATAATAGGAAGTTTGACAACCAGAATAGAAATACCATTGGGGAATCTTCAAGGACCAAGCCCACTCCTTCTGAGGTCGCCCCTATCAGAAACAGACGATTCTCCAATTTTGGTAGACCTTTGTCGGAGGTGTTTGAAGAGCTGAAAAGGTTAGGACTCCTAAACCCCTTAGAACCTAAACCACTTCCAAACCATGTGCCCTGCTACCTTGACTTAAATCTATATTGTTACCTCCACCAGCAAAAAGGCCATGACACTGACAAATGCACCCACCTTAGGCATGAAATCCAAGACCTCATTGATGCCAATAAAATACCCGACCCGGAAAGAAAACAACCCAACACACATAGAAACCCACCACCCACCTACATGATCAACTCCGGCCTACCCGACAGCCTTGTCCTCCAAACTCGCAACCACAAACTTCCCGCATGGGGATACGGGGCAACGGTAGTGAAGATGAAATAAAGCAGATGGAGGATTTCTGGGAAAACTTCTCAGACAGTGACAAGAATGAGGTGGAAAAATGGGAAGTAAATGGGAAAAAGAACTACTACAGTTGCAGAATCTGATGTTCGAAGAAAGCAAGAAGATGAGGGAAGACGAAGTTGCAAATTATGGAGATGTTTGTTTTCCTGATCTTATTCAATTGTGATCCCACATTTATTAATAATAAAGACATTGATTATGCCTACTTGTTCGAGCCTTCTCATCAATAGTTAAGCATGAGTCCGATGATGAAATTGTTTGCTTCAGGGTGAAACCTTAGAAACGATAAGTGTGAGATGTACTCTCATCCGATATTTTGAGTAGTTGATCTTGACTAGACTCGCTAGCACTTAATTAGAGGATCTTAGCAGTGGAAGCCTGAGTAGTCGTCGAGATGACTAGTTGAAGAGATGGCGGATCGGTGAATGACCGTTTGCCTAGATGTCCATCCTGGTTTACTTATGTTGCGATATATGATATGGTTGGAAATGAAGAAAAAGTCTTTGAAAAGGAAAGGAAAAAATAGACCATCTATAACCGATAAGCGTGAAGCTACCCATGGGCGAGTATTAGGACCACCATGAGGAGAAATGCTACCTTAAAGGGTAGGTGTGTCGAAAAAAAAGTAAGTGAAAGAAACAAAAGAGAAAAAGAAGAAGAAAAGAGAAAAAGAAAAAGAAAAGAAAGAAAAGAAGTTCAAAATGAAAAGAAAGAAAAGAAAGAGACAAAAGAAAAGAAAACCATATCATGTTGAGTACGAGGAAGTAATCACAGAGTATGATCAAGACATATAGGTTGGTTAGACCCATTGATCCAATTCTCCAAGACAAAATCATCGAGTTGGCTTACTTAAGGATTAAGCTGTGAAAGAACCTTGGCACACACATACACTTTGAGTCTGGTTCAGATCATTTATTCAAACACTCGGATTTGAGTTGCCTCGAGTACTTTGAAGGTTCTCTGGTTTCAACACTGGGCATCCTTTAAGGGCAACGATATTTATGACTATTGGGACTATTTCGTAAGAGGCAGTACAATATGTTGGTATGGAAACGTCACATCACATGATCTACTTTGACCTAATGTAAGTAGTAAAGAGCAGAAAGCTGAGCCAAGTCTGGGGGCGACCAGTCTACCACCTCGAAAATAAGGGATATACCGAGAACTCGAGCCATGAGATAAAAAAAGGCTGAGTAATCACCATAGAGAACTGACAAAAGGAAACTATAAGCATGCCCAGGGGTGACCAAAGATGTTAGTGGGCGAAGGGCGCTAGAGAGCACAAGGAAGACCTAACCCAACGAAATAGGAAACCCATCCATGCATGCATGCATACACGTAACGTAGTTGCATTCTTTTGGTCTATTGCTTTTATTCACAGGTGTTGAAGAAAATTAAAAATAGCAAAGGACAGAAAGATGAACCGAGACTGGGGGCGACCAGTTCAAGTAACTGTTCAAAAATGAGCCACCTCTCACCAAGTAACGGTTCAAAAATGAGCCAACTCTCATCCAGTAACAGTTCAATAATTAGCCACCTCTCATCCAGTAATGGTTAAAAAATGAGCCACCTCTCATCAAGTAACGATTTAAAAATGAGCCATCTCTCATCAAGTAACCGTTCAAAAATGAGCCATCTCTCATCAAGTAACGGTTCGGAAATGGACCACCATCACATCAGCGATGCCTCAAAATGAGGTTTAGCATGCCAAAAATGGCACTGCAAAAATGGAGCACAGTTAAAAAATAAACCACCATCACATCAGCGACGCCTCAAAATGAGGTTTAGCACGCCGAACATGGCGCTCCGAAAATGGAGCAAGGTTCGGAAATGGACCACAATCTCAACTCAGTAACGGTTCGGAAATGGACCAACTCTCATCAGTTCAGTTCGGTAGTGATTCCTAGAGATCACAACATCTTACAGGGATGAACCTCAGGGGTCGCATACCTCACAACCAGATCAACTCAGCTTGAAACATCTCAGAGCAACAGACAAGTCAAGCAGTGGCTGGTGAGCCAGGTAAGTAAAAATGCATTGCATAACTTTGATAGGATTGTCACTGTCACACACTGCACAAGTCCCATCAAACTGGGGGCGACTGTAGGCACTGCATTTTTGCATATAAGTCCCAATGATGAGTCTCACATGGAGACACTACCTCTTTAAGTTGTGAAAGTCGTGGGAAACGGACGTCGGAAGGGAAGAGTCGGAAATTGACACCTTGTTGGATTTAATTCGTTTGCTTAGCTTCGGGTTTGCTCGTTAAGCCTCTGTTTTAAACTTATCCTTAGCCCAAAACCCCCGCAAGTCACACCAAAGCCTATTAACTAACCATCCTACACGCCCATAAGCCTCCAAGCCCATTAAATCACATCCAAAAAATATTCAAACACATGTTAAAATCCCATAAATCACATTCCTAATTAAATTAAATCACATGTCTAAATTAAATAAAATAAAATCAAATCTCATAAATCACCTTCCTAATTAAATTAAATCACATGCCAAAATTAAATAAAATCAAATCAAATCTCATAAATCACCTTCCTTAACTAAATAAAATAAAATCAAATCAAATCAATTTACCATCCTAAAAAGAAGAGATCATTTCCTTATGATACACAAATTAAAAGATATCCCCATAATTGCAATATTCTTTCCCTATTCCCATAAGGTAAACCCCAACCCTTGCCTATAAAAAGAAACACAAACCCAGCTCTTTTATCCTTAGCTCATTCACAAAAAAACAAAAAGAAAATAACCCTGAGCTCATCCATGTCTCTCGCCTAACTGCCCCATCTATTCTCTCTTCACCTCTCACCACTCTAGGCAAACAACCCTTCACAAACATGCCATAACCCCCATCAACACAGCCTCTTCATCACATTCCCACTCGGCAAACAACTCCTCATTAATCAACCACCCTCTCTTCACGCCCAGCTCTCCACTGAAAGAAAAAACCCTAACAACACACTCAGACCTCAATCTCTCAAACACGCCTCTCGCACAACTCCCATTAATCAACGAACCCTAACTAACAGCCTCACAAAACCATGTACTCCTTCTCTCTCCACACACCCGGCCAACCTGCTCTCTCTTTCGGCATGCATGAAAGATAAAAGCCTAGCAGCCCTCAACAAAACTTGCAAAGTACCGTGAATAAAAAAACTTCAAGTAAGCCCCCTTCACCGTGAAATAAACAACCCTAAACACAAGCCTCACCTTCAACAGGCCATAAAACCACCCGTGAAAGGCACGCCCAATATCCCTCTTTCTCCTCCATATTCACAGCCTTCAACCGACACAATCAAACGAAACCTTGGACGTGAACTAAGCCACCAAGCTGACCGAATATTCACAACTATTCCGACCCGCACTTCTCTATTCTCTCACACGGCCCTCACCTACTCACAAACACCAATCAACTGTTTAATCTTTATAAATTGTTTTCTAAATAAAGTTATGATTATCAATTATCGTACATAGTGTGAGTTGAACACAATCCCTGTGGGTTCGACATTTTTCACTCATCTTTACTAAAACTTGATGTCGTACAATTGCGGTACGATATAAAATATCGCAACAGGTCCCTTACATAAGATTTTGGAATGAGTAAAGAGTACCAGTGTTGTTCTTTGTTAGAAAGTCAGTGGCTCAGGAGGATAGTACGACCTATTCTATACCTGTAGCATCTCTCGGATCGGGGATGTTATAAAGATAGTATCAGAGCATGGTCTATGGAGTCAGTGACTGCAGTAGGCAGAGTGCTGGGGTCTTGTATACGTAGTATGCCCGGGATACTAGTATTCGAGGTACCACCTCTCTAGTATCTGATCCTCGAGTACGTCCTCAAGCTCCATAGACAGGTCAGTAAGAATTCCCAAGTTATCTGAATTCTCTTCCTAGTAAAAGTACCTAGAATTGTTATTATAAGTTAAATATTTTTCTATAGTAATCCTGGTCTATTAGCCGAAGTTCAAGACAAGTTGGGAGAACAAATTTTAAAGTTCTAGGAATAGTTACGTAAAGGAGTGGGAAAAGAAAGATATAAGAAAAGTAAGAAAAGATACATAGATACTCAAGCAACCAAGAGACAGTAAGTGGGAAAGATACATAAGTAGATGATAAATAGAATACTAGAACTTATAATAGTAAGAAGTAATACAGCAAGTCTGAATATGAGTAAGAATGCCAAATAGACCTATGTAAAGTTTCCTCATTTTCACAAGATTCCTCCCTTAAGAAATTCCTTTAAACTAAACCAATAGCTATGAAATACCTTATATTGATGACAAGCCCCCCGACTAGCAAAAGAATAGTAAGAAGCATATGAGAGGTGAGAAATCAAAGTTAGACATGGACCAGTCCCAGAAGAGGCTACTTTCGGTGTCACATGGCGTCTTTCTATCTAAGGACATGTGTCTTAAAACTCAAGATGAGAGAGATTCAATTAATCGGATCATGTTCGCTTAAGCAGTCAGATCGATCATGTATGTCATAACATGTACGTGACCTGGTGTCTCATACGCTTTGAGCATATGTAGTCACAATTAGGCTGATCCAGGTGATGGTCACTGGATTGATGTTAAGAACATCCTTTAGTATCTTAGAGGAACTAAGGATGCCTTCTTATTTTATGGGGAATGAGAACTTAAGGTGACTAGGTTCACTGATGCAAGTTTCCAAACCGATAAAGACGACAATAAGTCGCAATAAGGGTACATATTTTGTTTAAACAACGGAAGAGTGAGCTGGAAATCTTCCAAGCAAGATATTGCTGCCGATTCAACAATAAAAGAGGAATACATTGTTGCGGCTGAGGCAAAAAAAGAAGCATTTTGGATCTATAAAATTCCTAATTGGATTATGACTAGTTCTGTTAGCAGTTGAGCTGGGCTACAACACAGGCTAAGGAATTACGGTCTCATCAATGATCCAAGTATGTACTTCGATGGTTTCATCTGATTCGTGAGATCACACATCGTGGCGATGTCAAGATCGAAAAAGATCATTTCAGATGATAACCTTGCATATCCGCTGACGAAAGCGATATCTCAGCAAAAGTTTGAGCGACCTGTACATAGTTCAAGTGTTGGACACTTGAGTGATTGGCTATAGGCCAAGTGGGAGATTGTTGGACAATTATGACCTATAGCATCACTATTTGTAAAGAACATGGTGTTCTTGTACAAATTAACTATGTGACAAAGAAAATTGCTCTTTTATCATTTTTTAATTGGATTACTTTGATATATAAATGATAAAAGTCCATATGATTAGTACTGGATTAATAAGATATGAGACAGTATTAATCCACGAACGGTTTAATCATTAAATATCTCTAGTCGTAGTATTATCGAGACTGGACATCGATAATACAGAATAGACTAGTATTACAGGTGTGCGCGTTATGGAAGCTTAACGACATAGTTCTTATATATTTAAGTAATGGATACTTATGCAAGTGTGATTGGAGGTTCTGTTAGCCATTGGACCGAGAACAGCTTCGCTCTGGATAGACCCTCGGAATCTGATTGGTAGTATGACTATGTGTATATGGGAATCCGGATCAGAGTAGGTGTATGTGGTCTTAACCTGAGACTTGCATCGTTAATACTTGCGACAATCAGTATACTTTGGTTTTGGTCATCCGGAGCTTTAATAATTTTTGTGTACGCCTCTTCTGGGTATACTGAGAATCGTAGTGTATTGGGTGTGATGTCAAGATAAAAGTATCACTTCAGTCATATGAAGATGATGACCACGCAGGGATACAGAACTAGTACTCTTAAATACTGCAGCTATCGGGATAATATGACTAGGTCATGATTATCTGATTACAGAGACTAGTTGCTAGTGATTCGATATATGTTTCGTACGTAGCAGACACAATTCTAGCCCTAGGCCTAGCATGTGACATTCGATACTGGATCGTAATACGCAATACATTGTATACTACGCCTGATACAGATTATATATTCCTCGTTGAATATTTCTGAAGAATTGGTAGGTGATGAGTGGTAAAACTATCACTATTTCCCACTCATTTAACCTAATATTTTGTATAGTTTCTTGAGTTTTGTGAATATTTTGATGTGTTTTGTGTTATTTTGTAGATAAATAAAAGTTTCAGGACACTCTGGAGGTGATTTGGGCCAAAACAGTGAAAATTGGACAAAAAAAGGCATTTTGGTAATTTCCCGCGTCGCGACGCCAAGACCTTCAACGTCGCGATGCCTGCAATTCGCCAAACAGTGCTAACTTGCACTGGGTCCACAAATCAGAATCTGAAAAGAGTTTGACTTTGCTAACGTGCGTCGTGCCACGTGTCACCATCACAGCCGATCTGCTAACATGCGACGTGCCACGTGTCATCATCCTACGGTGCCGACAGTCATCATCGCCACGTGTGCCACGTGTCACTCCACGTCATTTCCATGTCATCAGCCACATCACCAGGTTGACCAAGTCAAACTGCCACCTCACCGCCACATCATCATCAGCCAATCAGGAAGTGCCACATGTCGCCATTATACGGTGCCGACAGTCCATTTCCCACGTGTCGCCACGTCAGTGCCACGTCAGCATCAATCATTGACTATCTTATCCCTATCTGACACGTGGCGGATAAGAATCTAGCCGACCAATCAGAAGCCGCCACGTGTCACAATAATTGAAGCCCAACCACTCGCCACATGTCACCTTATCCAGAATCTGCGACCGACGAACCAGAGCGTGCCACATCGACAGAAGTCAGCGTAGCGACGCCAAAGGCCTCAAAGTCACGACGCCCGATGCCTATCCGCGCCAATAAATAGAGCTTCAAATTCCAGTTTTAGATGCACCACTCTCTCTCATCTCTTTGACGTAAAGAGAGAGTTTCTCTCTCTACTTTCTTTTAATTTTTAGTTTTTTAGTTTTAGTTTTGTAAGTAATTTTAATTACGTTTTGTAATTATATTAATTTACTTGTTTTTTACTTTTTACAGTTTTTACTATTTACCATGAGGAGGTAACTTCCCCAGCTAGGGTGAAAGGTAATTCTTTTACTATTGCTATTTAGATTAATCTCCCTTAAATATAATATATTCACTATTTAAAATATTGACTTAAAAAGGATACCGCCAGATTGGTCGGTTGGTAATTAAACTTTCTTACCGCCTATATGGCAGGTTCATGGACAAATCTTTTTACCGCCTTAATGGCTGGTTAGACTTAATTTGACTTAATCAGGATACCGCCTATATGGCTGGTTGGTAATGTTATCACAAGTTTATATATTATATTATGGGAGATATCTAAATTAGTAGTAGTAAAAGTAATTCCTTTTACCTTAGCATTTTATTTTATTGTAATTTACTTTTCAGTATTTACTTTACCACATTTTTACTTTATGTCTTTTATTTTCAAGTTTTTACTAGCCCTAGTTATGTGTTGTAACTAAATTAGTTATCTGGGGTTGTGATGACTTTTAATATCACCGTTTTATAAGGGGTTAGATTATAGTTTGGGTATTATAAAGATTTATTTATTGAGTCTTAATCTTAATGATTTTTCATTAACTGGCCATTAATAAAATTGATATGGTAAATCTAAAATGAACTAGACATAGGGATTTTAGGTTTCAGCCTTAGACTCAATAGCCCACGATCTTCCTTGAGGATAGATAACCCTTTAATAGATTTCCTTACAGGATAGGAATATACCTGTCGGGCGGGGGTAGCCATAATTGGAACTTAAACTTAATGAATCCAGATAATTTGGTTGACATAGACATATGGTTCAATTGGGTTAAACTGGGTATTTGTGTCAGACCATCGACAGAGGCTTACATATAATTTAGTGTTCCAGGTTAATAAATCAATATATTACCCAACTTTAAGATAACCACTTCATCTTTAAAATGATATTAAAAGAAATCACAACCATATATAGTTTTTAATATTGAATTTTCTTAAAATCTACTTTCGAATAATTTTATTTACTTGTTTTTAAATTTAGAATCGTCACCATTTCAAATCAATCAATCAACCTGTTAGATATTAGTAATCATTTGACCTCATAAAATTAATAGTTTAGATATTAAGTCCTCGTGGGATCGATATTTTTATACTACTTGAACGATACGTGTGCTTGCGTTATACGTGTGTGTTTACGCCGGTCAGTAGGCACGGTCCTTTGCTAGAAGCTAACCATGTCTTGTAAATCGGAAAGAATGTGGTACCGGGTACGCACGTGTTCGGATGGTCCGATGACTGTATTTACTGCCAACATATCCAGGGATCTCTTGGATCACTTCCTAAAGATTCACCAATGACATTTGACTCGACTAGAATTAATCTGGGATTAATTATAAGAGAGAAAATTAATCTGGGATTAATTACGGTAAGAATTAATCTATGATTAATTATCATAGAGAAAGAATTCATCTGGGATTAATTGCGGTAAGAATTTATTTGGGATTAAATTCGTCAAGAAGAGAGAATGCGATTAATTTGGAATTAATCGGCAAAATAAATTTAATAGTTAAATTGGATTTTACTATGTAATTTATTTAATTAGGCTAAAATAATATATTGGATATATTAATTGAAATTGGATTTCAATAAGGAATTAAAATTGGACTTTAATTCAAGCGAACGAATTAATTTGGAATTAATCCGTAAGCGACTTTCGTAATAATTTTGCTAGGCATTATTATTTAATTAAATTGGATTTAATTAAGTCGCTGTGAAAAATTTGTTTAATCGGATTAAACGAACCGGGGCCCAAAGTGTGTTGTACAAACCAACTTGAATTTGGAATTAAAAATTAGGTGGGACCCACAACTCACATCAAATGTCTAATTGTGATGGTGGTAGTTGGGAATAGTAATTGGATTATTTAAACCAACACACCAATCAAGTCAACACAACTATTCATCATCTCTATTTCTTCTCACTTGGGCGTGAACTTGCTCCCTCTCTTCTTGAATTTTTGTTGCAAAATTTCAACTTGCTATCACATGGAGAGTCAAAAGAAGGTGATAGGGAAACTCACCATTGGGTTTGAAACTCAACATTAAGCTTGGAGCTTCCTATATCCGTTGGAAATTTCGAATTTCATAACCGATCAATGTAAATTCTTTCCGCAAACTTTATTGATAAATTCACACACAAATCATGATTTAGAGATCCTTGGCATGTCTAGGACACTAACACTGTTTATCTATATATGTTAGGACCTTGTAGTGCAGGGTCAGATTCTTTATGTACCTCTTACTCACTATATGTTTACCCAATGGGTTTGTACTAAGGAAGTTGGTTCTGGTATCTTCTCTAGGAGCTTATATATTTGTATATTTTTACTTAAACTGTACTTTTTTTTATAAACTGGGACGCTGGCGATACGGTTCTAGTTATAATCCATACTTCCTTCATACCTTTACTTTCATTGCTACTATAAATATAGTTACGGTATTCCACACCAATTTGTTTTCTATAGTCTAGTACTGTCAAGGGTCTTTACTCAAATACATGTAAATATACCATACCTTGAGGATCCACCCGTTATGCTAACTGTAACTTTGCAGTAAATTATCTCCTCGATTCCATACTATGTTACAGATCTACCAAACCACCCATACCCGTGGCTAATGCTGTCCCAAACCTGTAGTGGTTTGGTAAACTTTGACTAGGGCTGGGTACTTAATGTGGTTTACGTGAGCTAACACGTAAGGGATTTTTGGTTCTATTCTGATACTAAGAAACCTTATTGTTACACACTTTTGTCTTTGCTTATTAGGTATTCTCTCCTACCGTCATTGCACCTTGACGACTTCACTTTTAAACCTTTTCCTTAGTATCCTTTTCGTCTTCTACTTTATCCTATTATATACAGGGAACTTCCTTGGTCTATTTCTCTGTCTTATTATCTGAGGTATATCTTCTTCCTTTACATATATACTATTACGTCTAACACTGGTTCCTTGGTATCTCAGTCATTACTTGACTACTACTTTATCACTGTACCGCTCCATCTAAATAATTTTTTTCCTGACTCTTTTACTCAGAGCTGTCATTCACTTTTATTATGTTCTTAAACTATGTCTAAAGGTCTTATGTTCCGGTCTTCTTTCAGTTTACTTTCACTTATTCCGGGGAGTATCTTGAGGCAACCTTCAAGGTCCATCTATGTTACTGTTGTCTAACGAGGGTTGGGAGGGTGGGAACTTATCCTGAGGCCTTTCTGATTATGGTGACCTAGTTGCACATACTGCTTTTCTTTGAGCCTAGGACTCTCGTGTGTGTGTATATATATATATATATCTAATGCCTTTTTCCACACTAGGGCACTACTGCTAAAAAAACTATCTAGTTTGCCTTCTCCATATTTACTTCAGATCACTTTCAACTATCAAACACACTACTTCTTCTACGAAATTCTTCTGGAGTCATGTTCCAAAAAAAAAACTTTCTTATGCTACCTCTGCACTCCTTCTTATTTAGTCTCTATTGTTAAACCTTCTGAAATCGCTACTTTCTCTCTCTGAGTGTCGATATACCCTCTTTATTATTCCTCCTTTAGAAGCTTACTCTACTGTATAGGTTTCTTTCTCATCTCAGTTCCTTGAACTCCTTACATCTTTAATTTTCTGAGAACTCTATCAACTTCGATTACTTAGGGCATCTCCTACTAAATATTTAGTTCATGAGCTACTCTTTATCTAGTCTTTCCTTCTCAATACCATGAGACTCTTTATAAGTTGTTCACTATATTCATGAGAGTCGTTCTCCTTGCTCTCTTTGTACATCTAAGTCTTAACTTCTTTAATGGTTCTTTAATTCAACATTGGCTTCTAGACTTAGCTCAACTTATTATGGCTTCAAACTATTATATCACATGCTTCTTATCTACGTTTTATCGGACTCATCGATTTATCTATCTAGCCATCTCGCTATTCGTCTAATCTCTCAATTGTTCTTCCTTACTGGTTCTTCTTTTTACTGGGCTCTAAATTAAGGGGTGAGCACATGCATTCCATAAAGATCTATAGACACGCATTTCTAATTTACACTTAAGCTTGGTGATGATCTGGTTAGGTATTTATATGCTTACTAGAAACAAGGTTTCTAGAAGAAATCATTCGTTCTGCAGGAACCTGGTCGATGTACGGGCCAAATTTGGACCCAAGGGTAAAATTGACTTTTCGCTTCAATCCCTACACCAGTGGTAGCCCAATCCCTCCGGATAGTACCCAGAATAAATTTGGGCCAAAGACCAGACTACATCCTCAGGCCCACGTACAAAGAGAGCCATACCCAGCGAGCCTTTGACTGATCAGTTACTTCAATCTGAAACGTCCAGACTCATGAATATCTTACATAACTCGACAGTTTCCAACATCCAATGGACGAGTAATTAAAGGTGATAAATACACACGTTTCCCAATGGTGTATATAAGAGAGGAAAGTCTACGAGAAAGGGGAGGAACTCTGATAGCTCAACCATATTCTCTCCATAGCTCTCAATATCTCACATCAACCGCCCTCACGGCAGATCACGAGTATCAAGGTAATCTCTAGCCTTTCTCTTCCATTACTTTCAGCTCATGCCCATCACTGACTTGAGCGTCGGAGTGCCCCCGGCACCCACCACACCGGTGGGCAGAACTCCCGCTCATTCTACCTTTGTTTTGCAGGATCGTTAGTGCCCCCAACCTACAAATTCTCGATTGTGGACCTCGGGCGAAAACCAGCATCCACAATTTGGCGCCCACCGTGGGGCCCTAGCGGTTCATAGCATGCAAAGATCTCTCCATCTACGAACCTTTCAAACATCCATACTTGTAAGGTGTCACACAACGAGCAAACTCCAGATTTCATGATCATCAAATTGGCCATCCTTCAAAGATAATAACAAACATTGGAGCACATTTCTTCAACCTCCCAAAAGCCCGAGGCTACAGGTCAACTCAACAATCCTATCATCTGACCCAATATATTTGCAGCATTCGAAAATATGGCAAGAGGAAATCCACCATCAAACGACCTTCCACTTAATTACCAGAAAAGCCACCATTGTTCTCCAACCGACCAAGCACAACAAACCCCTCACTATGTATAAGGAAATGTAAGACTTTAAAAAGGAATCCATTCACTACAGTCGACATGTAAAGACCATCACTTGGACCATTCTACACACTTCTTCCTCCAACATGCCCGATCAGCCAAGAAATATTCCTCAGGATTTCAGATTATTTGGAGTGGTTGCCATCAACTCCAGACTACATGGAAGAACTGTCATCTTCTCCAAACGACGTAGATGAATTTTGTTTAACCCTAAAGTACATATGAAGATTTTCATATTCACCACAGACAATATGAATGATTATCAACAACTCTGAATTATAAAAGATCATCATATTCCACAAACGACGTTGATATAATGCTATCTACCCAATATTGTTCGGAGGGATTGTTATTTCTCAGACGACATGGGTGGATGGTCAACTCCATCATACGATACAAAAGGACTATCATCCCCTCCATTTTACATTGAATGATTGCTTTCTCCTTCATAAAACATGTAAGGTACGTCATAATCTCCAATCGACATGAAATGATTGTTATATATTCTCTACCTAAAATACATGAATTACTTTTAGCTCTAGACTACGTAAGAAATCATTCGTCATAACTCATAGAATGAAGAATTTCCTATGCCTTAATTAGGCCTAGTCGACTTCTATCAGGAGTTGTAGATTGAGGGGTGGGGACCCTGTTGGTCCTTCACAGGGTCCAGTCGACCATACTCATGAGCCTTTGTTAGGTCCAGACCTTCATGAAGGTCTTGTAGAATGGAGACTCCCATAGGTCTATTGCATATTTAACAAAGTGAGTAAATTCCTAAACGGATCTTTGTCTGGTTCATTCGGTCATGGTCTCACGGACCAGGCCCGGTCAACTATAGACTCTCATATACCTTCATTTGGTATGATGAAGTGAAGGCTTTCTTGGACCTTCATCAGGTCCAGACGACTGTAGTATCCCATAAGGTCTAATAGCATGCTATTTGAGACAATTAATACCCTACACACGAAAGAAAATAAGAAGCAAACAAACAAAAATAAAACAAAAAAGAGCCAAAACTTAACTCATTCAGCATAAATAAGAAACGTTTTCCACATCCGAATCGACAAGCACACCACAGGAAGTGCATGGCCCACATGCCAAAGGGAGAAAGATGCCTACATGAATATGTAGCTTGGGAGCCTGCGCTTGTCAGCTAGACCACTCGCCCAAGCCTCTGCTTTCTCAGCCAGCCCATTCGACCTACCCATGAGAGAAGCACAAAATATAAGCTACCAAAATGATCCACCAATATTGCTAGTAGTCTCTAATAATCTCATACGATATGGACGAATGATATCTAGAACAAATGGTAGTATTACTGAGATCCAGCACCAGGCAACGAATCAAGAAAACCAACATCTGATAGAAGCCTCTTCACCACCTGGCCAGCACATCCGAGAGTAATAGTGACTCGAGCTCTCGAAGCTTCTGACATAGTCGAATCTAAAAACCTAGCTTGATTAACCAATTGATCAAATGATAGACAGACAGAACATTTTACAAGGGCGAACTGGTGAATTGATGACCACAATTGTACACATGAGGAATTGATGGCCACGATTGTACCAGTAGTATCTACTCCAAGCCCAATACCCACAAACACAGACCCAAACAACAATTCACTCACCCCAATCAGAAGCTAGTTCTTGTCTAAATCCAAGATCCTGAAGCAACTCCTCCTTCTTCCTTAGAGCGCGACGCCTCATTTCAACCCTAGTCGCATGCCGCAACATACTCCTCCAAAAATCCATTTCATTTCCCTTCTTTATTGGATAAAGTGTCCAATAAGTTTTCAGCCCTAGCCCCAATCTCATTCTCTCAAGCGACTCGTTCCAAAGCATGAAGCAGAGGCAAGATACCTCCCTCATCAATACACCTTAGAGTGGCCAATTAAGTGCCCCATTGACAGGCCCCTCAGCATACACAATATATGAGGGACAGATGGGAATTTTAAACTCAGTACCCATTCTGCACTTGATCTATAGCCAGCCTGCCATGTATGTCTTCCAGCCGATTCGACGTAATGAGCATGCGACACAGGCCCACACGCAGCGACAACAGCCAAAATCCAACCCACTGAGCTTAGCCCAAAATCAGAGTCGTCAGAGCCATTCTCGGCATGGAGGGCGCTTGGCGTCGGCAGGAGTCGAGTTGAGGAAACGAGTAACGATCTGCCCAGCTCGGCGTCTGGCGGCTTGGAAGACTTCGACGAGGGGAAGGGCGTTGTTGTAGGAAGGAAGGGCCGCGGCGGAATCTGGAGCGAACATGATTGGGGTAGAGAATCCCGCGGGCGGACAGGATAAAGACGGCGTCATTTTTTAGTTGTCTGATGAGTATTATGGTTCGTCTGCCATTTGAGAGGTAAAGAAGAAACCCTAGAGACTCGAGAAAAGATGGTTAAAAATTAGTAAAGTAATTGGAGGCAGAAGGGGCGCAATTCATGCTGCATAGGGTGTGTCCCCGTCCACCTCAATTGAAGATCTGGTATTGATTGACTAAAATCCATGCCCCTCATCCATTGGCATGCAATTCCTAGGAGCGTAATGGGTGTTCTTTTCAGAAGCTATGACATTTGGAATCATACCACCTTTGCTTGTGATTTCCTTGGACCGAAAGGGCATTTGATCACAAGTAATGTTTCAGTCGACTACGTAGCTAGAGAGATCAGTTCTGCTATTAGAAGCAGCTTCGGCCCTATTGAGTGTTACAGATCTTGGCTTCCCTTAGCTAAGCGACGTATGACTTTTTGGAGTTTAATAACGGATGAGCTGACGCATTTATTTGTAGTAGCCGGTTTGACGATGGATGAGCTACTGCTTTTGTTTTTACCTCTTTTGGACCTTGTTTGGGCTTGCACTACCGGATATGCTTGGAATTTGTGTTTTTTGATGGGTTGGGCTTAGCTCTTCAGTCTTGGTTGGAGATTTATCTGTACCTCAGTTGTGTTTTATTTGCGAGGCTTTGTAGGCTTCATATGCTTCTCAGATTTTTGAGGTCGCTCGGGCTGTGTGGTTTTTGTCGTTTGGGCTGATTTTAAACTGACAATTATTTACTTATGGCCTGGTACATGCTTGTGGGTTGATTCTTTGCTCTCTTGATTCCTCAGTCCAGCTGGCGGTTGGGCCGTTTTTGTTGGCCTTTCAAGACTTCCTTTGAGCTAGTTGGGCTCGGTTTCTTGAATTGTCTTCTCTTTGGGCTAAATTTTGCTAATGGGTTGTTTGTGGTCCCTCTCGTTTCCATAGTTGTGCAGGTCGTTGGGCCAATTCCGGTCTTTTGGGTTTTGTGTCTCTGGGCCGACTGGGCTTGTTTCTTTGTTTTTCTCGATGCTGTCGACTCCACAAACGTGGGCCCTACTGCATATAATACAAATATTTAGCAGTCGACATATGATGAATTACACATAATAGAGAATGACAAAATGTTCTCCTGGCCTCAGCTAGTCCAGTCGACCGGAGATACTCCCCAGCTGGCTCGTGATGGAGTTCAGCTCATGGACCTTCCTCTGGTCCACACGACAAGTAGACTCGGTTTGGTCCCTCAATGAAACCAAACGAGAGCATATTCTCCTGGCCTCAGCTAGTCGACCGGGGACACTCCCCAGTTGGCTCGTGATGGAGTCCAGTTCAGCTCATGGACCTTCCTCTGGTCCACACGACACGTAGACTCGATTTGGTCCCTCAGGGAGACCAAACGAGAGTATATTCTCCTGGTTTCATCTAGTCCAGTCGACCGGGGACATCCCTCATGGACTCACGTCGAGTCAAGTTGTAGACATGGACTACACATGTCATATGACTTATATCCTGAACCTTCATACGGTTTAGTCGATCGGGGACAACCCCCATAGACTCACATCGAGTCAAGTTGTAGACATGGACTACACATGTCGTATGACTTATATCCTGAACCTTTATACGGTTTAGTCGATCGGGGACAACCCCCATAGACTCACATCGAGTCAAGTTGTAGACATAGACTACACATGTCATATGACTTATATCCTGAACCTTCATACGGTTTAGTCGATCGGGGACAACCCCCATAGACTCACATCGAGTCAAGTTGTAGACATAGATTACACATGTCGTATGACTTACAAACTTCATGGTCTCATCTAGTCCAGTCGACCGGGGACATCCCTCATGGACTCACGTCGAGACAAGTTGTAGACATGGAACACACATATCGTGTGACTTCTAATCTGACCTCCATCTGGTCCAAATTGATTGGGTACTCACCAATGGCTCTGGTAGAGTCAAGTTCATTATCCCGACCATCATCTGGCTCGGGTGACTGGGTACTTCCCCAATGACACTTGTAGAGTCAAGCTTATAACTTGACATTCATTTGGTTCAATCAATGGGCGGCTTCAACGCTCGAGTTTAACCTATATACTACGGCCTCACACGCGTCATGTACTCTCCAAGACAATGACTCATTGACTTAGAGAGTAGGGGACAAACTGTACGGGCCAAATTTGGACCCAAGGGTAAAATTGACTTTTCGCTTCAGGCCCTACACCAGTGGTAGCCCAATCCCTCCGGATAGTACCCAGAATAAATTTGGGCCAAAGACCAGACTACATCCTCAGGCCCACGTACAAAGAGAGCCATACCCAGCGAGCCTTTGACTGATCAGTTACTTCAATCTGAAACGTCCAGACTCATGAATATCTTACATAACTCGACAGTTTCCAACATCCAATGGACGAGTAATTAAAGGTGATAAATACACACGTTTCCCAATGGTGTATATAAGAGAGGAAAGTCTACGAGAAAGGGGAGGAACTCTGATAGCTCAACCATATTCTCTTCATAGCTCTCAATATCTCACATCAACCGCCCTCACGGCAGATCACGAGTATCAAGGTAATCTCTAGCCTTGCTCTTCCATTACTTTCAGCTCATGCCCATCACTGACTTGAGCGTCGGAGTGCCCCCGGCACCCACCACACCGGTGGGCAGAACTCCCGCTCATTCTACCTTTGTTTTGCAGGATCGTTAGTGCCCCCAACCTACAAATTCTCGATTGTGGACCTCGGGCGAAAACCAGCATCCACAGTCGACTACTCCATGTCTTGGGGTCCCACAGCTATTATCAATTCTATACACTGATATCTTCTCGTTATGTTATCTATGTGTCTGAAATAACTGAATTTCCTCATTACTTCTCGCATTCCTCTTACCATTTTCATATCATATTTCTTTGTTCTATGCCTTATTGTTGAGGCTAGTGGTGTTTCATTCTCCAAACTACTTCCTAGATATACGTTCTTTGTTCTTGCTATAAGTCTCGACTTTGGTACTATGTTCTACTGTCCATACTGGTACTCTTGTCACTTCTAAATATCTCCAACATCTCGGGTCTATTCCTGCATACTTCCATGGATTTCTACTGACTTGGGTTGATCTGTAAGTTCTACTGCATTTGGTTTATATTGTGGACTCCTACTAATCTTGCAAGCCTCTCGCTGACTTACCTTAGTCTTTGGGCTATATTGGGTTCTCTTCTTTATATCCTCAAAAACTTCCTTAATCTTTTACTATGTAATCTGCCTTCCAAGGTCTTTCCATTTCTTAAGATGAACTCTCGTCGGGCTTCTTACGGTCACCTATATCTATGCTGGTAGGGACTGGGACAAATATTGTATGTCTCGATGGGTTTCGGTATCCTTATTCTGGTACTCTGTGTCCTGGTAGAGTTTATTTCTCATGTAAGGTAGGTATGAGATAAGCTCTGTCAAGACAGTTTCCTTAACTTGTATGACTAAACGGTTGAAAACTAGATAGCTTAAAGTCTTGTCTCCATTGGATTGCTTGGGATACGATAACTAATCGTTTCTGTTTATGACCTTTATTTGCCTGCTTGTGGACCTGGGTCTGGGTTTGGGAATCTATAGTTCTCTACATCCTTTTTGACATCTCAGTCTATTGGAACTCCTAAGTCTAATCTTGATTTCTTACTTCTGTTATCTTTCTTACTTTTCCTTGTTACTCGGGGAACTTACTATCTATACGAAGTACCTGAAGGCTATTAGATCGGCTTGAAGGAATTTTATAAAGAATGAAGGAATCTTACATCTTATAGGCACTCTAATACTTGCTCGGGCTTTTTCAATTCTTTTTCTATTGCCCTGGTGGGTATCCTTAGACCTTCACTGTCTTATTCCGTCTCTTTACTTTTGTTTATCTATGGCTGCTTACACATCTATGCATTTTTCCTTGCTTTCTTATAGCTTTCCTTTCCCACTCCCTTGGGTAACTTTTCTTAGATCTTTACTATTTAGTTTCATAGCTTGTTCTGAACTTCTGGTGATAACCCAGGATAACTACAGGAGAATTCTCAACTTGGATCTAGAGTATAGTTGTTCTCGTAAGGAATAATATTCGAATAGTCTGGGAAAGCTTACTAACATGTCTATAGATCTTGAGGACATACTTGAGGATCGGATACTGGAGAGGTAGTGTCTCGCATACGAGTATCTTGGACATACTACGTATACAAAATCGTAACACATTACCCACTGCAGTCACTGACTCCTTAGACCATTCTCTGATACCATATTTGTAACATCCCTAATCCGGGAGATGCTACCGGCAGGGAATAGGCCGTACTATTCCCCTAAGCCTTTGATTCTCTAACCATTAGCAAATACTAATACTCTTTTCTCTATTTAAATATCTTTTGTATAGGACTGTAGCCCAAGCTTAATAACATAACATGCAAACTCAACATTAATAACTGTATACTCAATAACACATACTTTTACAATGGCTATCACATAACCAAAGATTAATACATAACTTCTAATTGACTCTGACTGGACTATCACTCTCTCTGACTTGAACTGGTGGACTTCATACCCTAGTGACTGCATCAGTATCCATCCTCTCGAGCGCGTCTTCCAAGATAAACTGTAAAATAAGGAAACTGGGAATGGGGGTTAGACCGTTGTACGATCTAAGTGAGTTGACGAAAACTGAAATATTGTTATAAAAATATTTGGTTCTAAAACCAAAGTTCAAGAAATAGCTTTATATAAAAATTCTTTTTCTGTCTAAAATCTCGGGCTTCTTTCTGAAAATCTCATCTAAACTTTTTCTGTGAAATTTCTCTTTTCTGAAAGTTTCTTATAAAACTGTTGTTTTCTGAAAACATTCTTTTCTAAAAACCTTTTATGAAAACTGTATCTGAAACCTATTTTGAGACATAAGATAGTAAGGCATACCCCTCAACAAAATGGTGTTGCAGAAAGAATGAATAGGACTTTGTTAGAAAAGGTAAGATATCTATTATTTGCATCTGGACTTCACAAGTCCTTCTGGGAGAGGCACTCAATTCTGCTACATATCTATTGAACCTAAGCCCTAATAGTTCAATACAGCTTAAGAGTCCTGAAGAGAAATGGTCAGGTAGAAGTCACAAGCTTGCCCACCTTAGAGTATTTGGGTGTGAAGCTTATGCTCATCAGTCCATAGGAAAGCTGGAGCCAAGGTCACTTAAGTGTGTCTTTCTAGAATACCAAGAAGGGACAAAAGGCAACAGGCTATGGGAAAGGGGGTCACATGGAGTCCAAATCATAGTCAGTAGGGATGTTGTATTCAATTAACATAGTTTTCCTTGTAAAACAACTAACAATAATACAGGTGCCTTAGAAAAGGATCTAGCAAAGTTTGATCTTACAGGTGGAGCTCAAACACCAGTAGAACAAAAATCAGCAAAGGCTATTGAACCAGCTGCTGATATGCAAGTGGCAGTAACCCTAGATGATAGTCAAGTAAGAATTGGTGATTCTGAAGAAGTCGGTATTGATCTAGCTGGAGTACATGAGCCTAATGCAGAAGATGTTATAGAACAATCAGGACCTGATCAACAGACAGAACCACCTGAGCAACATGATCAAACACCTCAAGATACCCTAGCCAATTACCAGCTAGCAAGAGATAGAAGTAGGAGACAAGAAAAGCCTATAACCAGATATGATTACTCATCTACTGATCTTTATTTTTGTGCCATGATTTCAAGTCATGAGGTAGTTAGAACAGAACCTGCTAGCTTAGAAGAAGTACAGAGATCATCTCATAAACATGAATGGGAAGTAACCATGAAGGAAGAAATGGCCTCACTTAAGAAAAATCAGACCTGGTTCCTGGTTCCTAAACCTAAAAATTAAAAACTAGTTGAGTGTAAGTGGTTGTTTAAACTTAAAGAAGGGATACAGCCTAGAGACCCAGTTAGGTTCAAAGCCAGACTTGTTGCTAAAGGGTTCACTCAAAGGGAAGAGGTAGATTATAAGGAAATATTCTCACTTGTAGTTAAGTTCAAAACCATTAGGATGATGTTAGCAATAGTAGTCCAATATAATCTGGAATTAGAACAACTAGATGTCAAAATAGCTTTCTTGCATAGTGAATTATATGAGAAAATATATATGTCACAGCCTGCAGGTTTTAGGGACAAAAACCACCAAGAGTATGTATGCATACTTAATAAATCCTTATATGGTCTTAAACAATCCCCTAGACAATGGTACAAAAGGTTTGACACTTTTGTGCTAAGTATTGGATTCATTAGAAGTATGTATTATAGTTGTTTCTATTTCATGCTTATACAGAATGTCTTGTATACTTGTTGCTTTATATTGATGATATGCTTCTGATCTCTGAGTCAACGGATGTGCTTTGTAAACTTAAGAAACAGTTGAACAATGAATTTGGCATGAAAGACCTAGGGAGTGCAAAGAGGATTCTAGGCATGGCCATTGATAGAGATAGAAATAAGAACTTCCTGAAAATACATCAATCATCCTATTTGCATAAGGTTGCATTCAGGTTTAGGGTAAAAGGATGCAAGCCTGTTAGTCAGCCTCTAGCCAGTCATTTTACTCTGTCCAAAACACAATGTCCTACTACCAGTTCTGAGACAATTAAAATGGAAAACATCCCTCATACAAATGCTATTGATGTTGTAATGTATGACATGGTTAGTACTAGACCTGATTTGACATATGATGTATCTTTATTAAGTAGATTTATGTCAAATCTGGGTAACTCGCATTGGACTGTCATGTAATGGTTGTTAAGGTACATAAACACAACAGTAGATTATGGATTATGTTGTAACAAAGCTAATGTGTTAGACTTGGTAGGGTATGTGGATTCTGATTTTACAGGTGATAAAGATTCAAGGAAATCAACTACAGCAAATTATTTCACTCTTGGAGGAAACTGCATCAGTTGAAATCAAATTTGCAACACTTAGTCACACTCTCTACCACTGAAGCATAGAATGTTGCCAAAACAGATGTGTTCAAGGAAGCCTTATGGCTTTAGGGTATCTTAACCAAAATACAACAGCTTTATGGAAAAATAGTTGTATATTATGACAGTCAAAGTGCAATACACTTGAGCAAAAATCTAGTACACCATGAAAGAACTAAGCATGTGGATGTCAAGTACCATTTTGTGAGGGAAATTGTCTCGAGTGGCAAGATTGAGATCAAGAAGATCCCAACTGAAGATAACCCATCTGATATGGGGACAAAAATTGTGACTGCCACCAAACTTTCCCACTGCATGAAGTTGTTGCATGTGGGGGCTGGCTGAATGTGCAGCCAACATGAACAATGATGGAATCAATGTAACTTGCTGCACTAATCAAGCCTTGTCATGAGATTTATATGAATGGAAGCGAAAGGTTCAAAGCTTCAAGGTGGATATTATAGAATATGAAGCTTGCAGAACGACTTGTTGCCCCTGTGGTCCTTAACATACGACATGTAGGTGACTTGTTATGACATGAAATAATTGTGGCTATTAGATCGGACATGTGGCTTCATATCCGCTGTTGCTTAACAATTACTCTTTATATAAATTGATGTGTTAGGGATGAGAGAAAGGGTTGCTTTTCTTCGTAGCTTCTCATCATCTCTTCAAACACATCTTCATCTCATATTTCTTTGCGAGATTCTAGAGAATCCCAACTTGAATCAGTTTGTGTATTTTACATGTAAATCAGTAGTGGGTTAGTCTTCCATGAGAGAAGATTATGTACTGGGTTTACGAATTGTAAGATTGGCACTGTTAGGTTCTAGGGTTTCGTGTATTTTGGGGAAAGAGAGAATCTTTTTGTAAAGGGAGGGTTGAGATTCTTGTACAATCTTGGAATTATATAAGTACAGTGAGCTCCATTGGTTCTGGCATTCGACGTGGATGTAGTCTGAATCTTTCAGGCAAACCACGGTAAATCTTGGTTTTTTTTGTGTGCATGTTATTCTGGTGTTTTGTTTATACGGTCTATTTTCTGGTTGAAACTGAAAAGTAGGGTTGGCTACTATAAGCTTAAAACCCAACAGGACCATTATTTTTACTTGGGGTATTATCATTTTTTCACAAAATTATTTTATATTTTAAAAAAAAAATAACTTTACACAAAGTCAATTATATACCCAAAGTTTAATCAATGTACTAATTTAACATTTATTGACATCTGATTTTCGTTCCAATGGTGATTTGGGAAAATCACTCCACGAACAAACCTCCCCAAGCAGTGAATTTGTTTGGTATTTTGGGAACTAAAAGCAAACTCGGCAGACAAATAAGAAATCACACAGATATGAATAGAGGATTTAACATGGTTTCGGTTGAACAGATCCAACCTATGTCCACGAGTGTAAAAGAAATAGAATCTTTTATTATGAGCTTGGGTTAGACCGACCTTGTGTTTCGCACTCCCTTAAGTAGTTTCTCTCTTTTACAAGTTGTATGAATGCTTAGAATCAAAATAGCCAACCCATCAACAAACCAACAAACCAACTTTAAAATAAGTTCTCAACCCATTTTATAGTGCGTCTAAACCCACTATTCTGCCAACTCGTGACGTCAGCCACGTTACCAAGTTATCATTGCCTAGGCTCTCTTCCCTAAGCAACCTACAAGTAGTATCTCTGACGCATAACACAACTATCCATGTCATCTAGAACTCATTATTCCAGCCTCTTTACCAACCGCTACATATTTTTCCCATGTGCCAGCCTGCGTTTCAACCACTCTCACGTTGTTCCATATGTCAGTGGATAAGCCTTTGAACTGCTCCAATCGCCTTGGCCTTTTGATGGTCCAAAATTCCTCATAGGGTTTATGTCATTCAAATGTAACACAAGACATTGCAAACCCCACCTCGGTCCTCAGGTCGGCATACTTAGGTGCTTGATATTGGATCCTCTTCCTCTTTCTCTCTTATCGGGTTTGGTGTGCTGAGTCGGTTCTAGTTTCAGAGGCTGATATGAGGCTTTGAATGCCGAGTCTGATGCAAAGGCTGCTCTAAGAGTCTGATGTCGAGTCTACTTTCAGAATCTGATGATGAGATGGACTTGACCATATCGGTGTCCCAACTCATCCTCTGGTTTTGGCCTGGGGTTTCATTTCTATACCTCGGGCTCGGGCTCCTATGTCTGACCTCTCATCTTCACAAGGATCTTGGGCTTTTATTTTTTAAGTATAAAACCCATTTTGCCCCTTTCAGACTTCGAAGTTCCTCGTGGCTGAAAACCACCATCAATATTTGTCCCATAGTTCTCAGTATCAACAAGTTGGTGAGTTGATGTCGGGAACTATAAAAAATATAGTGGTGTAAAAAGTTGAAGAACGATCTGATGTCCTCAGGCTCATACTCTCATGGGCACCTCAAATTGCTTCAACCTGATGTCTCGGTGTACCTTTCCGACACTTGGAATATTTTTGAAAAAAAAACTTCCCTCTCATACTGATACTCAATCTTGATCAAGCTCAGAATCTCAAATCTGCCTCACCTCATAACGAGTACCACAATCTCCAAGCTTCAATGCTTCTTGTGAAAATCCACATCGGGTTCATAACCCCGGTCTAGCACATCTTCTTCTGATTCATAGCTTGGCCATATCTTTAATGCTTCTTGTGAAAATCCACATCGGGTTCGGTTCCTTGAACTCCTTACATCTTTACTTTTCTGAGAACTCTATCAACTTCGATTACTTAAGGCATCTCCTACTAAATCTGTAGTTCATGAGCTACTCTTTATCTAGTTTTTCCTTCTCAATACCATGAGAATCTTTATAAGTTGTTCACTATATTCATCAGAGTTATTCTCTCTGCTCTCTTTGTACTTCTAAGTCCTTACTTCTTTAAGGGTTCCTTAATTCAACATTGGCTTCTAGACTTAGCTCAACTTATTGAGGCTTCGAACTATTCTATCTCATGCTTTTTATCAACGTTTAATCGGACTCATCGATTTAGCTGTCTAGTCATATCGATATTCGTCTAATCTCTCAATTGCTCTTCTTTACTGGTTCTTCTTTTTACTAGGCTCTAAATTAAGGGGTGAGCACATGCATTCCATAAAGATCTGTAGACACGCATTTCTAATTTACACTTAAGCTCGGTGATGATCTGGTTAGGTATTTATATGCTTACTAGAATCAAGGTTTCTAGAAGAAATCATTCGTTCTACAGGAACCTGGTCGACTACTCCATGTCTTGGGGTACCACGGCTATTATCAATTCTCTACACTGATGTCTTCTCGTTATGTTATCTATGTGCCTGAAAATACTGAATTTCTTCATTACTTCTCGCATTCCTCTTACCATTTTCATATCATATTTCTTTGTTCTATGTCTTACTGTTGAGGCTAGTGGTGTTTCATTCTCCTAACTACTTCCTAGATCTTCGCTCTATGTTCTTGCTATAAGTCTCGACTTTGGCACTATGTTCTACTGTCCATACTGGTACTCTTGTCACTTCTAAATATCTCCAACCTCTCGGGTCTATTCTTGCATACTTCCACGGTTTTCTACTGACTTGGGTTGATCTGTAGGTTCTACTACATTTGGTCTATATTGTGGACTCCTACTAGTCTTGCAAGCCTCTCGCTGACTTACCTTAGTCTTTGGGCTATACTGGGTTCTCTTCTTTATATCCTCAAAAACTTCCTTAATCTTTTACTAGGTAATCTGCCTTCCAAGGTCTTTCCATTTCTTAAGATGAACTCTCGTCGGGCTTCTTACGATCACCTATATCTGTGCTGGTAGGGACTGGGGCAAATATCTTATGTCTCGATGGGTTTCGGTATCCTTGTTCTGGTACTCTGTGTCCTGGTAGAGTCTATTTCTCATGTAAGGTAGGTATGAGATAAGCTCTGTCAAGACAGCTTCCTTAACTTGTATGACTAAACGGTTAAAAACTAGATAGCTTAAGGTCATGTCTCCATCGGATTGCTTGGGATAAGATAACTGATCGTTTCTGTTTATGACCTTTATTTGCCTTCTTGTGGACCTGGGTCTGGGTTTGGGGATCTGGAGTTCTCTACATCCTTTTTGACATCTCAGTCTATTGGAACTCCTAAGTCTAATCTTGATTTCTTACTTCTGTTATCTTTCTTACTTTTCCTCTTTACTCGGGGAACTTACTATCTATACGAAGTACCTGAAGGCTATTAGATCGGCTTGAAGGAATTTTCTAAGGAGGGAAAGAATCTTACATCTTATAGTCACTCTAATATTTGCTCAGGCTTTTTCTATTCTTTTTCTACTGCCCTGGGTTGGTATCCTTAGAACTTCACTGTCTTATTCCGTCTGTTTACTTTTTTTTTATCTCTGGCTGCTTACACATCTATGCATTTTTCCTTGCTTTCTTATAGCTTTCCTTTCCCACTCCCTTGGGTAAATTTTCTTAGATCTTTACAATTTAGTTTCATAGCTTGTTCTGAATTTCTAGTAATAACCCAGGATAACTACAGGAGAATTCTCAACTTGGATCTAAAGTATAGTTGTTCTCGTAAGGAATACTATTCGAATAGTCTGGGAAAGCTTACTAACCTGTCTATAGATCTTGAGGACATACTCGAGGATCGGATACTGGAGAGGTATTGTCTCGCATACGAGTATCCTGGACATACTACGTATACAAAACCGCAACACATTACCCACTACAGTCACTGACTCCTTAGACCTTGCTCTGATACCATCTTTGTAACATCCCCAATCCGGGAGATGCTACCGGCAGGGAATAGGCCGTATTATTCCCCTAAGCCTCTGATTCTCTAACCATTAGCAATTACTCATACTCTTTTCTCTATTTAAATATCTTTTGTATAGGACTGTAGCCCAAGCTTAATAACATAACATGCAAACTCAACATTAATAATTGTATACTCAATAACACATAGTTTTACAAAGGCTATCACATAACCATAGATTAATACATAACTTCTAATTGACTCTAACTAAACTATCACTCTCTCTAACTTGAACTGGTGGACTCCATGCCCTAGTGACTGCTTCAGTATCCATCCTCTCGAACGCGTCCTCCGAGATAAACTGTAAAATAAGGAAACTCAGAGTGGGGGTTAGACCGTTGTACGATCTAAGTGAGTTGAAGAAAATGAAATATTGTTATAAAAATATTTGGTTCTAAAACCAAATTTCAAGAAATAGCTTTATATCAAAATTCTTTTTCTGTCTAAAATCTCGAGCTTCTTTCTGAAAATCTCATCTGAACTCTTTCTGTGAAATTTCTCTTTTCTGAAAGTTTCTTATAAAACTGTTGTTTTTTGAAAACATTATTTTCTAAAACCCTTTTATGAAAACTGTATCTGAAAACTATTTTGAGATATAGGATAGTAAGGCATACCCCTCAAAAAAATGGAGTTGCAGAAAGAATGAATATGACTTTGTTAGAAAAGGTAAGATGTCTATTATTCGCATCTGGACTTCCCAAGTCCTTCTGGGGAGAGGCACTCAATTCTGCTACACATCTATTGAACCTAAGCCTTAATAGTTCACTACAGCTTAAGAGTCTTGAAGAGAAATGGTCAGGTAGAAGTCAGAAGCTTGCCCACCTTAGAGTATTTGGGTGTGAAGCCTATGCTCATCAGTCCATAGGAAAGCTGGAGCCAAGGTCACTTAAGTGTGTCTTCCTAGGATACCAAGAAGGGACAAAAGGCTACAAGTTATTGGAAAGGGGGTCACCTGGAGTCAAAATCTTAGTTAGTAGGGATGTTGTATTCAATGAACATAGTTTTCCTTGTACAACAACTAACAATAAAGTAGGTGCCTTAGAAAAGGATCTAGCAAAGTTTGATCTTACAGGTGGAGCTCAAACACCAATAGAGTAAGAATCAGCAAAGGCTATTGAACCGGCTGCTGATATGCAAGTGGGAGCAACCATAGATGATAGTCAAGTAAGAATTGGTGATTCTGAAGAAGTCGATACTGATCTAGCTGGAGTACATGAGCCTAATACATAAGATGTGATAGAACAATCAGGACTTGATCAACATACAGAACCACCTGAGAAACATGATCAAACACTTCAAGATACCCTAGCCAATTACCAGCTAGCAAGAGATAGAAGTAGGAGACATGTAAGCCCTCTAACCAGATATGATTACTCATCTACTGATCTTTATTTTTTTGCATTGATTTCAAGTAATGAGGTAGCTAGAACAGAACCTGCTATCTTATTAGAATCACTGAGATCATCTCATAAACATGAATGGGAAGTAGCCATGAAGGAAGAAATGGCCTCACTTAAGAAAAATCAGACCTGGTCCCTGGTTCCTAAACCTAAAAATTAAAAACTAATTGAGTGTAAGTGGTTGTTTAAACTTAAAGAATGGATACAGCCTAGAGACCCAGTTAGGTTCAAAGCCAGACTTGTTTCTAAAGGGTTCACTCAAAAGGAAGGAGTAGATTATAATGAAATATTCTCACCTATAGTTAAGTTCAAAACCATTAGGATGATGTTATCAATAGTAGTCCAATTTAATCTGGAATTAGAACAACTAGATGTCAAAATAGCTTTCCTACATGGTGAATTAGAGGAGAAAATATATATGTCACAGCCTGCAGGTTTTAGGGACAAAAACCACCAAGAGTATTTGTGTCTACTTAATAAATCCTTATATGGTCTTAAACAATCCCCTAGACAATGGTACAAAAGGTTTGACACCTTTGTGCTAAGTATTGGATTCATTAGAAGTATGTATGATAGTTGTTTCTATTTCATGCTTGATACAGAATGTCCGGTATAATTGTTGCTTTATGTTGATGATATGCTTCTGATCTATAAGTCAATGGATGTGATTTGTAAACTTAAGAAATAGTTGAACAATGAATTTGACATGAAAGACCTGGGGAGTGCAAAGAGGATTCTAGGCATGGCCATTGATAGAGATAGAAATAAGAACTTCCTGAAAATACATCAATCATCCTATTTACATAAGGTTGCATCCAGGTTTGGGGTAAAAGGATGCAAGCCTGTTAGTCAGCCTCTAGCCAGTCATTTTACTCTGTCCAAAACACAATGTCATACTACCAGTTCTGAGACAATTAAAATGGAAAACATCCCTCATACAAATGCTATTGGGTTTGTAATGTATGTCATGGTTAGTACTAGACCTGATTTGACATATGTATCTTTATTAAGTATATTTATGTCAAATTCGGGTAGCTCGCACTGGGCTGTCGTGTAATGGTTATTAAGGTACATAAACACAACAGTAGATTATGGATTATGTTATAACAAAGCTAATGTGTTAGACTTGGTAGGGTATGTGGATTCTGATTTTGCAAGTGATAAAGATTCAAGGAAATCAACTACAACAAATTATTTCACTCTTGGAGGAAACTGCATCAGTTGAAATCAAGTTTGCAAACCTTAGTCACACTCTCTACCACCGAAGCATAGTATGTTGCCAAAATAGATGTGTTCAATAAAGCCTTATGGCTTCAGGGTATCTTAACCGAAATACAACAGCTTTATGGAAAAATAGTTGTATATTCTGACAGTCAAAGTGCAATACACTTGAGCAGAAATCCAGTACACCATGAAAGAACTAAGCATGTGGATGTCAAGTACCATTTTGTGAGGGAAATTGTCTCGAGTGGAAAGATTGAGATCAATAAGATCCCAACTGAAGATAACCCATTTGATATGGGGACAAAAATTGTGACTGCCACCAAACTCTCCCACTGCATGAAGTTGTTGCATGTGGGGGCTGGCTGAATGTGCAGCCAACATGAACAATGATGGAATCAATGTAACTTGATGCACTAATCAAGCCTTTTCATGAGATTTATATGAATGGAAGCGAAAGGTTCAAAGCTTCAAGGAGGAGATTGTAGAATATGAAGCTTGCAGAACGACTTGTTGCCCCTGTGGTCCTTAACATATGACATGTAGGTGACTTGTTATGACATGAAATATTTGTGGCTGTTAGATCGGACACGTGGCTTCATATCCGCTGTTGCTTACCAATTGCTCTTCATATAAATTGATGTGTTAGGGATGAGAGAAATGGTTGCTTTTCTTCGTAGCTTCTCATCGTCTCTTCAAACACATCTTCATCTCATTTTTCTTTGAGGGATTCTATAGAATCCCAACTAGAATCAGTTTGTGTATTTTACATGTAAAGCAGTAGTAGGTTAGTCTTCCATGAGAGAAGATTAAGTACTGGGTTTACGAATTGTAAGATTGGCACTGTTAGTTTCTAGGGTATTGGTGTATTTTGGGGAAAGAGAGAATCTTTTTGTAAAGGGGGGGTTGAGATTCTTGTACAATCTTGGAATTATATAAGTGTAGTAAGCTCCATTGGTTCTGGCGTTCAACTTGGATGTAGTCTGAATCTTTCAAGCGAACCACGGTAAATCTTGGTGTTTTTTGTATGCATGTTATTTTGTCATTTTGTTTATACTGTCTATTTTCTGGTTGAAACTGAAAAGTAGGGTTGGGTACTATAAGCTTAAACCCATCAGGACCATTATTTTTACTTGGGGTATTATCATTTTTTCATAAAATTATTTTATATTTTAAAAAATAAAAATAACTTTACAAAAGTTCAATTATATACCCAAAGTTTAATCAATGTACTTATTTAACATTTATTGACAGCTGTTTTTCGTTCAAGGGTGATTTGGGAAAATCACTCCACGAACAAACCTCCCCAAGCAGTGAATTTTTTTGGTATTTTGGGAACTAAAAGCAAACTCGGCAGACAAATAAGAAATCACACAGATATGAATAGAGGATTTAACATGGTTCGGTTGAACGGATCCAACCTATGTCCACGAGTGCAAAAGAAATAGAATCTTTTATTATGAGCTTGGGTTAGACCGACCTTGTCTTTCGCACTACCTTAAGTAGTTTCTCTCTTTTACAAGTTGTATGAATGCTTAGAATCAAAGTAGCCAACCCATCAACAAACCAACAAACCAACTTTTAAAATGAGTTCTCAACCCATTTTTATAGTGCGCATAAACCCACTATTCTGCCAACTTGTGACGCCAGCCACGTCACCAAGTTATCATTGCCTAGGCTCTCTTCCCCAACCAACCTACAAGTATTATCTCTGCCGCATAACACAACTACTCCATGTCATTTGGAACTCATTATTCCAGCCTCTTTACCAACTGCTACACATTTTTCCCATGTGCCAGCCTGCGTTTCAACCAGTCTCGCGATGTTCCATATGTCAGTGGATAAGCCTTTGAACTGCTCCAATCGCCTTGGCCTTCTGATGGTCCAAAATTCCTCATAGGGTTTATGTCACTCAAATGTAACACAAAACATTGCAAACCCCACCTCGGTCCACAGTTCGGCATACTAAGGTGCTTGATATTGGATCCTCTTCCTCTCTCTCTTATCGAGTCTGGTATGCTGAGTCGGTTCTAGTTTCAGAGGCTAATATGAGGCTTTGAATGTCGAGTCTGATGCCAAGGCTGCTCTAAGAGTCTGATGTCTAGTCTACTTTCAGAATCTGATGATGAGTTGGACTTGACCATATCGGTGTCCCAACTCATCCTCTGGTTCTGCCTGGGGTTTCCTTTCTGTACCTCAGGCTCAGGCTCCTCTGTCTGACCTCTCATCCTCACAAGGATCTTGGACTTTTATTTTTTAAGTATAAAACCCACTTTGCCCCCTTTCGGACTTCGAAGTTCCTCGAGGCTGAAAACCACCATCAACATTTGTCTCATAGTTCCCAGTATCAACAAGTTGGTGAGTTGATGTCGGGAACTATAAAAAATATGGTGGTGTAAAAAGTTGAAGAACGGTCTGATGTCCTCAGGCTGATACTCTCATGGGAACCTTAAATTGCTTCAACTTGATGTCTCGGTGTACCTTTCCGGCACTTGGAATATTTTTGAAGAAAAAACTTCCCTCTCATACTGATACTCAATCTTGATCAAGCCCAGAATCTCAAGTCTGCCTCACCTCATAACGAGTACCACAATCCGCAGGCTTCAATGCTTCTTGTGAAAATCCACATCGGATTCATAACCTCGGTCTAGCACATCTTCTTCTGATTCATAGCTTGGCCATATTATCCACGAGGCCCTCTCTGACCAAAAATATTGATCCGAGCTAACTATGGCCGGTCCGTTCACTGGTTTCTCTGCTTTAAGAAACTCATCTTGTACCATATCGAGTTGATGCATGCTTTTGAGATGCTGCGATCTCGGAAGAGTATGATCTGCAAAGTCCTGTAAAATAAAACATAGGTCACGAGAGAAAGCTCACATCGGGCTATCACACAGCAAAAGAGCCTCAGCGAGATGTAACCCATCCCCGAGCTGATCTGACAAAGAGAGACCTTGGGGGAAAGATTCTGACCCTATGCCATCTAAATCATTTGGTCATAAGGGAATGAACCTTCCTTATGCCAATACAAAGTAATAGCGCCTCGACGAGATGTAACCCAGTCACGAGCCAATGGAATAACTTGGACATGTTCCCTCCTTGTGCCAATACACAATAATGGGGCCTCGATGGGACTTAACCTTACCCCCAGCCATCATATTCCTTACCAAGACTTAGCTAGGAAGGAAGATCTTCAACCTCCGACAATCTCTACGGACACTGGTAATGGCGTCCTACTCCAAGTCGTCCAGGAAAATAAAAATAAAAGTAAAAAACAAAACAAGCCGAACGGAGGTGACATATCAAATATCTCGTATTAACCTAAAAAGAAACAAGGGAACCTGAGACAGCTTCATGCCCCATGTTACCCAAAATAACAATCTTAAACCTTAAAGTCCAATGCCCCGGCGAACCGAGCTACGGACCAGAGGGGTGACCAACACCATATGGAATGTCCCTATGCTAGGAAAATTCCTCAGTCTCGCAAATGCCATAGAGGCCTTCCTACCTTCCCTGTGTTATGCTTGACAGGTCCGAAATGGGATGGCCAACTCCAATAGGGTATTTCCTTTCCATGTGCTAGGCGTATCCCAAAGCTACAAATATGCCGGAGGCCCGTGGGCCCTCCCCGTGCAATTATCCTATAATGATATCGTAGTATCTCAAATGTCTTCAATTCGTGCATGTTGATGAGTGGTAATTATATCAAAATTTTCCACTCATTTGACCTAATATTTTGTATATTTTCTTGAGTTTTGTGATTATTTTGATGTGTTTTGTGCTATTTTGTTGATAAATAAAGTTTCAGGACATTCTGGAGGTGATTTGGGGCCAAAATAGTGAAAAACGGACAAAAGGGAGTTTTCTATCTAGTATCTTTTAATTTCAATTTTGTAATTAATTTTAATTACGTTCTGTAATAATAATAATTTACTTTTTTTACTTTTACTGTTTTTAGTATTTAACCATGAGGAGGTAACTTCCCCCTGCTAGGGTGAAAGGTAATTCTTTTACTATTTCTATTTAGATTAATCTCCTTTAAATATAATATATTCACTATTTAAAATTTGACTTAAAAAGGATATCGCCAGATTGGTCGGTTGGTAATTCATTTTAATCTGGTTTAAACCTGACTAGTCAATGCCAGATTGGTCGGTTGGCAATTAAATTTTCTTACCGCCTATGTGGCAGGTTTATTTTGGTTCCGCCTTTATGGCTGGTTGGACTTAATTTGACTTAATCAGGTTACCGCATTTATGGCTGGTTGGTAAAATAATCACAAGTTAATATATTATATTAAGGGAGATATCTAAATAGTAAATAGTAAAAGTTTATCCTTTTACCTTAGCATTTTATTTTATTGTAATTTACTTTTCAGCTTTTACTTTACCGCAATTACTTTTCAGCATTTTTACTTTATGTCTTTTATTTTACTACCCCTAGTTATGTGTTGTAACTAACTTAGTTATCTAGGGTTGTGATGACTTTTAATATCACCGGTTTATAAGGGGTTATTTTATAGTTTGGGTAATTCAAAGGTTTACTTATTAAGTCTTAAGCTTAATGCGTCTTGTTAATTGGCCACTAATAAGATTGATCTGGTAAATCTAAAATAAACTTGACAAAGGAATTTTAGGTTTCAGCCTTAGACTTAATAGCCCACGATCTTCCTTGAGGATAGATAACCCTTTAATAGATTTCCTTACAGGATAGACATATACCTGTCAGACGGGGGAGTTGGACAGTTATGACCCATTACGTCACTATTTGTACAGATCATGGTGTTGTTGTACAAATTAGCTATGTGACAAAGGAAATTGCTCTCTTATCATTTGTAATTAGATTACCAAGATGTATATATGATAGGAGGTCCTTATGATTAGTTCCTGAATTGAGATGATATGAGACAGTATCAATCCACGAAGGTTTAATCATTAAATATCCCTAGTCAGAGTATTATCGAGATTGGACATCGATAATGCAGAAAAGACTAGTATTACACTTGTGCGCATTGTGAGGGCATAATGGCATAGTTCTCATATATTTGGGTATAGGATACTCATGCAAGTGTAGTAGGACGTTGTGTTTTATCGATGATACGGAAAACAGCTTCGCTCTAGATAGACCCCTCGGAATTCCATTCGTAGTATGACTATGTGTCTATGGAAGTCCCAATCAGGGTAGGTGTATTTGGTCTTAACCTAAGACTTGCACCGCTAATACTTGCGACAATCAATGTACTTTGGTTTTGGTCGTCCAGGGCTTTAACAGGTTCTGTGTACGCCTCTTCTGGGTATATTGAGAATCGTAGTGTATTGGGTGTGATGTCGAGATGGAAGTATCACTACAGTCATAGTGGAGATGATGATCACGTAGGATACGGAACTGGTTCTCTTATGTATTGCAGTCATCAGGATAATGACTAGGTCATGATTATCCGATTATAGAGACTAGTTACCAGAGATCTGATATGTGCTTCGTATGGGGCAGACACATTTCCAGCCCCAAGCCTTGCACGTGACATCCGATACTGGATCATAATACGTAATACTACGTATACTACGCCTGATATAGATCACATATTCCTGTAAGGATATTTCTGGAGAATTGGGTAGGCATGGCGCTTTGCTAGAAGCCAACATTGTCTTGTAAATCGGTACAAATGTAGTACTAGATACATACGTGTTCGGATCATCCGACGACCGGATTTACTGCCAAGATATCCGGGGATCTCATGGGTCACTTCCCGAAGATTCACCGATGACGTATGACTCGCACTTTATTAATCTGGGATTAATTAATGATGAGAGAGAAAATAAACCTGGGATTAATTGCAGAGATATTTTATCTGGTATAAAATATTATTTAAAGAGAGAACGATTAATTTGGAATTAATCGATAAAATAATATATTCGATATATTATACGAAATTGGATTTCGACGCGGAATTGAAATTATATTTTAATTCGGGCAAACGAGTTAATTTAGAATTAATTCGTTAGCGACGTGAATAGTAATTTTTCCAGGTAAAGTTATTTAATAAATTAGATTTAATTACGTCGCAAAGGAAATTTAGTTAATTTGGAATTAGCGAATCTGAGCCCGGGAGTGTTTGCAGGCGCACTCGCATTGTGAATTAAAGTACGGCCCACAAGTCACATCAAACGTCAAATCATTAGTCACATCAAGCGTCAAATCACTTGTCACTTTGAGTGATGTGACAATTTGTCACTTGATTGATTGATGGAAGTGGTTGGTTGGCATTAAAGCTTTTGACTTTTGGAAGGTAAAAGTATGGTATATGTTTAATTGATTTTTGAAATCAATAATCTAATACACACAACACATTTTCTCTCTTCTCTCTTCTCTCCTACACGCCCAAGGGGCATTTCTTTTTCCAATTTTTTCTGGTTTCTATCGAGAATGAAGAGGAGAAGCAAGGTGATTTTTTTGGCAAAAATTACAAAGTGCTAGCACACACTTCCGGAGTCTTGCGAAGATGATAGGGAACCGCACCCGTGAGCATGGAATCATCAACCAAAGCTTGGAGCTTGATGGATCATCCATGGCTGAAATCTTGGAGGACAAAAATGCTCACTGCCGAGAGCTTCAAGGGATCTTGGAGAGTTTTTGTGTTCGTCGCATCGCTCAACCAATCATTGTGAGTATTCTGCACCTCCTTGATGTATTCGTATATTGTTTCATTGCTTAAAACGATCCCGGTTTGACTGTAGAAACCCAACAATGGTATCAGAGCGAAGTTGAGCATGAAACTTGAACTTACGGTTAAAATTGGGTAAATTATATTTGATCATGATTTGATAAAATTACTTGATTGAGTATGCTTAAATGATGTTTAATTGAAGTTTGATTGGATCAATTTCATGAAAATTTGATTGGATCATTTTTTGCCCAAAAAGTTGCCTTGGCCGAGAGGTACATGAACCCTAAATGTCTTGGTATTTTGTTTGTTTGATCATTGGATGACTTGAAAGAATTGGGTAATGTTGATTTAAGATTCAATTGGATTGGATTTAAAATTGGACATAAAAAATACCCTAAATGCCGAGACTAGTGAAGCATGAATTGGGTTTGATTTTTGATTAAAATGTGTTGGACATGTTTTGATGTTAATGAGCATAATTAATTAGGCTAATTGATGGTTTGGAAATGTTATTTTGGGTAATTAATTATGACAATACACTTTGGTTAATTAAGTTATAAAATTTGGAATTTGGTAATTTAATTAATTGGGCCTATTTTGGAAATTGGGCTTGTAAAGTTGTAATTGGGCTAATTGGGCTTGGTTGTACCAAGATGGGTTTAGGCTAAATTGGTTGGATCCAATTGGGCCCAAAACCATATCCATAAAGTCCAATTATGACTAATGGACCTTTAATATTTAATTGGGCCTAATGGGCCTAAATTGGTTTCTAGGCATATAAGGGTGATTCCTTAAATGGGCTTTGGTAATTGGGTTTGACCCATGTTGACCAAAAGTCCATGCCTCAAGAAATTAATTAAAAGCCCATTGGACTTTAAATTAAATTGACATTGGATGTTAATCGGGCTTTGAGACCCGTAGCAATTAGATTTTGAATCTAAGTCGTAAAGGTTCGTTAATAAAGTGTAATATTTAATTTGGAATTAAATAGTGAATTAGTATTAAATACATATTAAATTGGATTTAATATTGTAGTTTAATTTAATTCAATAATTCGTACTTTGAGTACTTATTCGTAAAACGAGTTGGACTCGAGCAAAATCAAATCGTTGTTTGAACATTGGATGGTCATTAATTATCAGATTAATTAATTGGATTAGATTGATTGATAACATGCTTGTGTGAATACATGGTTGTGATGCATGAATAATGTATATCGGATGGATATTAGAAGGGTGGGGCAATTTTGGGAATTATTGTAATAAATTTAGAATTTATTAAGTTGGACCTTCGTGTCCAGCCTATTACCTCCTTACTCTTTGTATTTCTCTTCTCACCTATTCCCCTCAATGTAAATGAGGTTTCTTTAGAAGTGTTATGTAACGGGCAGAAGCAATACTTGTGCTAGCGGGAGAGAGGAAAGGGACAGATTTGTTCTAGGAACAATGTGTTAAGTATCCATCCGCATATCATTATTATATTTATTTATATGCGCCTTATTATGTGTTTAGAATGCATGTTTAAGGGTGTATGATGATGAGACCTTAACAAAGATAAATAATTGGTTTCCAATTACACGCGAAAAAACCCTCAAATAATATTAAGCGTTTTTCCTTCCATTGAGTGATTCTTACTCAAGATCCAAGACTGGCATTGGTTTGTTGGCCAAAGTCAAGGCCTTTGTCCGTTGAGGATGTTTTTGAATCATGAAGGCTTTGTTCCATATCGGTGTCTTGTCCAAGTTGTGATTTGTTGGCCAAAGTCAAGATCACTTCTTGTCCATCAACATTGATTACGAAGCTTTCCATAGTCAATGGGTTCCGCTTAACTGGGATCACTAAATTTGTTGTGCCAAAGCCAAGGCTTATTTGATTCAGAGGAAAAAGGTTAGGCAATATATTGGATATATTGGCATATATAAGATATATGTTTCGGACTTGGATGTCCACCTACTGGATCTAGGAATTGGATTGGATCCAATTGATCTTAGAGATCTACCTAGTTAATTATCATACAATTTGTTGGTCAAAGTCAAGATTGTGTGTTATTTAACGGGATCCTAGCCCACTAGGAAACGAGGTTTCCCGAGTACTCAACAGAGGGTTAGAGGCTCGTCGAAAAATAGTGGGAGGCAAGTATTAAATTTGCAATATTCGTTTATTTACTTGCCATACAAGCTCATTACAAATTTTTCATCAATATAAATTAATTTATTAGTTGGACTAATAATTAATGTTGTTTTAATAAATAGTTGGACTGTATTCAAACAATTTCATTATAGTTGATTATATAATTGGATTATTGTAATCAATATATTTGAATTAACCATTTCAATTAATAGTTGATTTTATAATTGGATTATAGTAATCAATATAATTGAATCAACCAATTAAATTATAGTTGATTATATAGTTGGACTATAGTAATCATTATAACAAATAGTACCTAAAATTGTTGATTAAATAGTTGGACTATTAGAATCAAGATAATTGAAAGATTAGAGTTTAAAACATAATCCTAGGTGAAAAATGTTTTAAACGACTTTAATTTTTCAAATTGGGAATAAAACTTCATGATAGTCCTGAAATTGAGAAGTTACTTTATTTGATAAAATAACATCTTAGGCCTAAGCCCGGAGTTAAGCAAATAGCAGAACATGATATTTGGAATATTCATGTGATGATAACTTTAGTGCTTAATCCATTATGCTTGCCGCATGGACTTATTAATTTCTTAGTCAGAACTAAGGATTAGATCCTTATAGTATGATAATGAAATTGAATGAGCTTTATAGATCTATTTTTAGATCTTTGAAGTACTAAATTGCAATAGTAAACTCTTGGAGAGTTAATGGCTATAATCAATGAGTCAAAGCCAAAGTTTACAATAAGGCAAGAAGCGCAAGGCGCGCATCTTATTTCGACATTCCGGAAGGCCAAGGCTTGGCCATAGGCTTCTGGGGTACCGAAAATGGCAAAGGCAAAATCATTATAATCTTCTGGAAGATAAAGGACATATCCCAAGATGTCTGCCTAAACTGTGACAAACGGGGACACGGAAGTGTGACTGCCGTATAGACATGGAAGACATGAAGGAATTGAAGAACGAGCAAGGCTCTGACTTCAAATAAGTTTGTCATAAACATGTTCACTACTAGTATTAAAATTGGATTTTATATACTAAAAGGTGGTACATAAATATGTACTGATGTGCAGAATCTACTGAGAGCAGGATACTGACTTCAGATGAGATTTATCTGCGAATCGGAAACGGGACGAAAGTCGTTATTTTAACCGTAGATACCTAAGTTTAGGAACTACCCTTTGGGTATGTACTTAAATTAAGAAACTGGTAAAATGTAACTTGTTTGACTAGATACATTATCTATATATCAGGGTTTAATCCGTTGCGGATATACCTTTATATTCTACAACACTAAAGTGTTTTATTATATAAAGATGATATTGAGATAAACACATTAGATGTGAATAACAGAATTTATATTTTGAATATAAATAAATCTCAAACATATAACATGACAAACAAATAGCTCAAACTGATTTGATCAGTTTAAACTTAATTGTGGCATTGTTGTCTGGGACACAATTAAACAAGACTCGTATATCCACACTTTCGAAGAGTGGATACTATGATAGATTTGATTCCAATCAAATAAAGTCTACGAATCTAGTTTATTGGGAAAAGTGCCTAAAACACCTTTTACTTTATAAAAGTGTAAGTGCCACCGATCTGTTAGCCCTTATTCATAGTGACGTAAGTGGGCCCATATCTAGCTAGGCTAGAGGTGGATATGAATGTTTCGTGACCTTTACGGATGTGGCATCGCGTTATGGTTATGTGTTTCTTTTGAAACACAAATCGGAAACTTTTAGAGTTTCGACACGAAATAGATAAACAGATCGGCTAAAGTATTAAACCATCGCGGTTAGACCATGATGAAAATACTTAAGCAATGAGTTTCTAAAATACTTGAAAGGGTATAGTATTCTTTCAATGAGGACTCCTCCCAGAACACGTCAATTTGACGGTGTGTCCGAACATAGAAACCAAATTTTATTGGACATGATAAGGTTAATCATGAGTCGCTCTGAGCTACCATTTCCTTCAACGGATACGCATAAATAGTGCAGAACTTATTTTGAATAAGGTTCCATAATAATCTGTTTGACAGACTTCATATTAGATATGAACAGGAAAGAAACCGGGTTTTCTCATTCCTGAAGATTTGGGTATGCTAGGCATATGTTTGGATGATACCAAACTAGAACCCAAATCGGATAAGTGCCTAAGTTAAGGTTATCCTAGGGAAACCAAAGTATAGTACTTAAACAACTCACAAGAGAACAATGTAATTGTTGCTCACCATGTGGTTTTCCTAAGAGGAATACCTATATGCAGTGGTAAGTGGGAGGAAAGTAAAACTCGATGAAAATCGGAGTAATACTATTCCAGGCACCGATTCTTTAATGGAACATAAATAGTTCATCAAGGATGTAACTATACCTATAATCTTCGAATACACAAGTACCGCGTAAGTCGGAGAGAGTCAAAAAACAACCTGGGTATGGGTTTCTGATCTCACCTCATAAAGATGTCAATCTTATTGAGGAATATGAACTGACTACGTATGAGGAAGTGATACAAGGTATCGACTCCCTATTATGGCAAAGTGCCATGAAATCCGAAATGGATTCCATGTATACCAACTATGTTTGGATACTAGTTGATGTACCGGAAGGCATTGTGCCTATTGGTACTATATAAATCTTCAAGGAAGACATACATGGAAGGCAACATACCAACGTACAAAGCTAGGCTTGTAGCGAAAAGGTATCATTATCAACATTGTGTCGATTACGATGAAACCTTTTACATGTTGCCATTGTTAAATCCATTTGGACGATGCTTGTTGATGCTGCATGTTTCATTTATGAAATATGGCAGCTGAACGTCAAAATCGCTTTCCTTAAGTGGAAACCTTTTGGAGGATGTTTACAATATCCTGACGGTTTTGTCGTAAAAAAACTAGCAAACAAGGTTTGCGGGTTATTCGATCCATGGATGGATTGAAGCAAGCATAGAGTTCTTGGAATTATCGTTTTTGATGTAATCATAATAGTGTATGATTTAATTCAAAATGAAAATGATTCTTGTGTATATAAAGAGGTTAGTGGGAGCGCACTGACAATGAATGTCCTATATAATGATAACATATCATTTCTTGGAAATGATATTCCCATAAATATAATCGGTGAAACCTTGGCTTTCGAGAAAATTCTCCGTACAAATCTTGGAAGAAACAACCTTTATTCTAGGAATAAAGATCTACTGGGATAGATTTAAAGTTGTTAACACTCTCTGAGAACTCGTACATTGAAATAAATGTACGCGACCTGGTGTCTCATACTCTTTAAGCATATGGAGTCACAATGAGGCCAAGCCAAGTGATAGCCATTTGATTGACGTTAAGAAAATCCTTTAGTATCTTAGAGGAACTAAGGATGCTGTCTTATACTGTGGAGAATGAGAACTTGAAGTGACTAGGATCACTGTTGCAAGTTTCCTAACCGATAAAACCGACTATAAGTCATAACAACGGTACTATACAGTTTGAATAATGGAACAGTGAGCTGGAAATCTTCCAAGCAAGATACTATTACCGAATAAAAAACAAAAGCAGTTATTGCTGCAGCTGGGGCAGCAATAGAAGCCTTCTGGATTGATAATAATCTAATTAGATTAGATATAGTTCTTTTAGCAGCTGAGCTAGGCTTCAGCGCAGGCTAAAGAATTAATGGTCTCATCAACGATCCAGATATATACTTCGACTATTCATCTGATTCGTTCGGATCATACATCGTGGCGATGTGATGATCGTGTAAATCGCATCAGATAATAATCATGCAAATCCGCTGACGAAAGTCCTTTCTCAGTAATTTGAGCGAACCGTACATAGTTCGGGTATAAGATACTCGAGTGACTGGCTTTAGGCCAAGTGGGAGATTATTGGACAGTTATGACCCATAGCGTCTCTATTTGTACAGATCATGGTGTTGTACAAATTAACTATGTGACAAAGGAAATTGCTCTTTTATCATTTGTAATTAGATTACCAAGATATATAAATGATAGGAGGTCCTTATGATTAGTTCCTGGATTGAGATGATATGAGACAGTATCAATCCACGAAGGTTTAATCATTAAATATCCCTAGTCAGAGTATTATCGAGATTGGACATCGATAATGCGGAAAAGACTAGTATTACACTTGTGCACGTTGTGAGGGCATAACGGCATAGTTCTCATATATTTGGGTATAAGATACTCATGCAAGTGTAGTAGGAGGTTGTGTTTTACCGATGGTATGGAAAACAGCTTCGCTCTAGACTCGAAATTCCATTGGTAGTATGACTATGTGTCTATGGAAGTCCGAATCAGGGTAGGTGTATTTGGTTTTAACCTTAGACTTGCACCGCTAATACTTGCGACAATCAATGTACTTTGGTTTTGGTCGTCCGTGGCTTTAACAGGTTCTGTGTACGCCTCTTCTGGGTATATTGAGAATCGTAGTGTATTGGGTGTGATGTCGAGATGGAAGTATCACTCCAGTCATAGTGGAGATGATGATCACGTAGGATACGGAACTGGTTCTCTTATGTACTGCAGTCATCGGGATAATATGACTAGGTCATGATTATCTGATTATAGAGACTAGTTACCAGAGATCCGATATGTGTTTCGTACGGGGCAGACACATTTCCAGCCTCAGGCCTTGCACGTGACATCCGATACTGGATCATAATACGCAATACTACGTATACTACGCCTGATAGAGATCATATATTCCTGTAAGGATATTTCTGGAGAATTGGGTAGGCATGGCGCTTTGCTAGAAGCCAACCTTGTCTTGTAAATCGGTACAAATGTAGTACTAGGTACATACGTGTTCGGATAGTCCGACGACCGGATTTACTGCCAACATATCCAGAGATCTCATGGGTCGCTTCCCGAAGATTCACCGATGACATATGACTCACACTTTATTAATTGGGATTAATTAATGATGAGAGAGAAAATTAATCTGAGATTAATTGCAGAGATATTTTATCTGGGATAAAATATTATTTAAAGAGAGAAAACGATTAATTTGGAATTAATCAATAAAATAATATATTCGATATATTATACGAAATTGGATTTCGACGCGGAATTGAAATTATATTTTAATTCGGGCGAACGAGTTAATTTAGAATTAATTCGTTAGCGACGTGAATAGTAATTTTGCCAGGCAAAGTTATTTAATTAAATTAGATTTAATTACGTCGCAACAGAAAATTCGTTAAATTGGAATTAGCAAATCCGAGCCCGGTAGTGTTTGCGGGCGCACTCGCATTGCGAATTAAAGTGTGGCCCACAAGTCACATCAAGCGTCAAATCATTAGTCACATCAAGTGTCAAATCACTTGTCACTTCGAGTGATGTGACAATTTGTCACTTGATTGATTGATGGAAGTGGTTGGTTGGCATTAAAGCTTTTGACTTTTGGAAAGCAAAAGTTTGGTATATGTTTAATTGATTTTTGAAATCAATAATCTAATATACACAACACATTTTCTCTCTTCTCTCTTCTCTCCTACACGCCCAATGGGCATTTCTTCTTCCAATTTTTCTGGTTTCTGCCGAGAATGAAAATGAGAAGCAAGTTGATTTTTGTGGAAAAAATTACCAAGTGCTAGCACACACTTCCGGAGTCTTGCAAAGGTGATAGGGAACCGCACCCATGAGCATGGAATCATCAACCAAAGCTTGGAGCTTGATGGATCATCCATGGCCGAAATCTTGGAGGACAGAAACTGCTCATTGCCGAGAGCTTTAAGGGATCTTGGAGAGTTTTTGTGTTCGTCGCATCGCTCAACCGATCATTGTGAGTATTCTGCACCTCCTTGATGTATTCGCATATTATTTCATTACTTAAAACGATCCGGTTTGACCGTAGAAACCCAACAGGGGGTAGCCATAATTAGAACTTAAACTTAAGGAATCTAGATAATTTTGTTGACATAGACATATGGTTCAATTGGGTTAAACTGGGTATTTGCGTCTGACCATCGACAGAGGCTTTCGCATAAATTCGTGTTCCAGGTTAGTAAACCGATAAATTACGCAAACATGAAATAACCACTTCATCTTTTAAAAGATATTAGAAAGATTCACAACCATAGATAGTTTTTAATATTGAATTTTCTTAAACCTACTTTCGAATAATTTTATTTACTTATTTTTTTAAATTTAGAATCATCACCATTTCAAATCAATCAATAAACCTGTTAGATATTAGTAATCATTTGACCTCATAAAATTAATAGATTAGGTATTAAGTTCTAGTGGGATCGATACTTTTTATACTACTTGAACGATACGTGCGCTTGCGTTATACGCATGTGTGTAAGCACCGGTCACATGTGATGATTACCAAGGGGAACCAAGCGCCGCACCGAATCTTTTGCCGAGCGTGCTCTGGATATCTGAATTCCCGAAAGGTATAAGTCATTGGGTGTTGACGCTCCAACCCGAGAGTTTGATAATGACACCAGCGATTGGCGTGCCATGGGTTTCGCACCTTTCCCACATGTCACATACCCCTTGATGTATCCCGATCATGAGCAACTCCCAAAAATATTAGACACGTCTTTCCCATCTAAATAATAAACAAACATAGGGGAACAAGTTTTTATTTGAAAAAAGAAAGCCATATTCATATTCTTGGGATCTACTACCCTTCTTATAACTCTTTGAGGATTATTATAAAAGAGGATTTATTGGAAACATCTCATCTGCATCTCTGCATTCAAGGGCTTTTTGAGCCATATACCATCTAGCTGCTCTGGGTGATAGATACCCTACCTAATGACTTTGCTATTAGCGTTGCCTCATCCTGATGACCTCATGATCAACATACTCATTGAGGTAGCCATTTCTCACTAGGTCTTCGACTTGTTCTTGCAGATCTCTGCAATCCTTCGTCTATGTCCCTCTGTTTGATGGTGAGTGCAATAAGCCATTTGATCCCTATTGTCCACCTTAAATTTCCTCGTGTCAGGTTTAGTCAGTAGGCACTTGTCCCGTATCTCTCAAGCTATTTGTGCCAAAGGCTTTCTGAGAACATTATACGCATCATCCCGTATTATATGAGCAATTCTGAGTGGGGGTGTTAGACCTGCATCCGGGTTGGTTGTAAGCTCGAGCTCCTACTGGGTTGGTCCTGGCCTTTTCCATCTGCTAACTCCGTTGCAACGATCCTCTGATCCCACTTTGATGGGTTTCCTTTTCCTAGTCATTAGCTCCCTTTCTATAGCGGCCGGCCTTTTACTACCAGCAATATCTTCCCTCATTCTACTATCTCCTACCTGCGTCTGTGCTCCCACGACACTTTCTTCCAACTTTTCAATTCTCCCCATCATGGTCTGTATGAAGGCTTGGTTCCCTCACTTTCACTCCGCAAGTTCTTTTCCATTCTCTTCATCCACCTTGCCATTGACGCCTCCAAATCCCTATGATTTTCATCTCCTACCATTGTCTTAGTGTGTTTGCTACTTTTCGTACTGTTCCTTGTACATGACGCCAACTGTTGATGGTTATTTTTCATTCCAAGGGTGATTCAGGAATATCACTCCTTGAACAAAACTCCTCCAAGTAGTGAAATTGTTTGGTTTGTGAGGAACCAAAAGTAAACTCGGCAGACAAACAAGAAATCACACAGATATGAACAAAGAATTTACCGTGGTTCGGCAGAACGGATAAAACCTACGTCCACGGGTGTAAAAGAAATAGAATATTTTATTATGAGCTCTGGTCAGACCGACCTGATTTTTCTCTTTCCCTTAAGCTTTTTCTCTCTTTTATAAGTTGTATGAATGCTAAGAATCAAAATAGCCAACCCATCAACCAACCAACAACCCAACCTTTACAATGAGTTCTCAACCATTTATATAGTGCGCCTAAATCCACTATTCTACCAACTCGTGACATCAGCCACGTTACCAAGTTATCATTGCGTAGGCTCTCTTCCCCAACCAACCTACGAGTAGTAGCTCCGCCGCTTGACCCAACAACTCTCTGCCATCTGAAACTCGTCATTCCAACCTCTTTGTCCACTGCTACACGTTTTGCCCATGTGCTAGCCTGCGTTTCAACCACTCCCATGATATTCCGTATGTCAGTGGATAAGCCTCTGAACTGCTCCCATCGCATCGGCCTTTTGATGGCCCAAAATTCCTCGTAGGGCTTATGTCATTCATATGTAACACAAGACATCGCGAACCCCACCTCGGTCCCCGAGTCGGCATACTGATGTACTTGATACTAGATCCTCTTCCTCTCTCCCGTATCGGGTCTGGTCTGCTGGCCATGGGTCAGTTCTGGTTTCAGAGGCTGATATGAGGCTCTGAATGCCGAGTCTGATGCCAAGGCTGGTTTAAAAGTCTGATGCCGAGTCTGCTTTCAGAGTCTGAGGATGAGTTGGACCTGACCACCTCGGTGTCCCAACCCATCCTCTGATTCTACCCTCGGGTTGCCTTTCGGTACCTCGAGCTCGGGCCCCTCTATCTGACCTCTCTTCCTCACAATGACCTTGGGCTTTTATCTGTTAAGTGTAAACCCCACTTTGCCCCTATTCAGACTACGAAATTCCTTGGGGCTGAAAACCATCATCAACAATATTTTTAAATTTAATTTTACATCCAAAGTTTATGTCAGCATATTTAATTACACATAAAAAAATTCAATCAATATACTAATTTACACCTAAAATGAATAAATTAATATACTGGCATGATTTAGAATGAAATAGAACTTGTTTAAATTTTTGAATGTTTTCCTACAAAAACCAATTTCGAGGTAAAAATGACAATTTCCCCTTTTTACTTTTGTTTCCAACAGAAATATCTGTAATATATATTATCTACACAACTCTAGCTTCTGTGACTGCCACTGTGTACTGCTGAGAGCTTGGAATGACAAGTATGTAGCATAAATTGCAAACTATATAATGAGGATATTGATTGGGTTTGGATTCTTAAAGAAGTATTTACACACCTCCCATTTGATGTCTGGTATTCAATTTTTAGGGAAAAAATAATCAGCAAAGTCGTTACCTAGGGATCTACTGTGCATGCTAAATTGGAAACAAGATTCTAAAGTAAAATTCTGCAAAAGCACAAATGTGAATATAAAAAAACTTGGTCCAAATTACTCAGCATCACATCACAAAAAAACTATAAAGTTGTTCCAGTCAAAATACTCAAAATAATTTAAAGTGTCCCAAAGCTAAAAACCCCCTTCACCGTCCTTTACTACTTTGACATCAAAGTTGCTCCTTATATAAAGGAGGGTACCTAATTCATTGGAAATTCTAAGCCATTCTTTTTGTTTTCACTGTTTTGCTTAAGAGAATATTTGCAAAAGGGTGTGTAGTTCAAATTGAAAACTTGAGTCGTCCTTCAAATTGGAAGCAAAGAAAATACACCATGCACATGCAGAAAACATCAACAATAATGACACACTTGTGTTTAGTTCTGATGATCCTTATGATGATGCTTTCACATTCAAGTTTTGTTCATTCTCGAGCTCTTCGATCAGCTGCAAGCTCTGTTAGAATATCATCTTCATCAGCCAGTTCTGCTAATAAGGACTTGACTGTCCGGATTTTGATAAAAGAGCAAGTGTTTACGTTGGCTTCAGGACCTAGCAGGAAAGGCCCTGGTCACTAATATTCTTTTATGCAGGCTAGCTCTTCGGTTTAATTTCATTTCCAGATTTTCTGTTTGTTATTGGTAGCTTGTACCACAGATGTTGTAATATATGTTTCTAGCTACTGTTACATTGAGCATATATAGTTTTTATTAACCATGCAGTGAGATTCTATTATCTTGTCAATTGTTGTATTCATAATCAGTTTTGCTATGTCGTTAGCTTCGAATCTCATCTGAACGATAGCAAAGAGTTACCACCCTTTTAAGGACATAATCGAGTTGATTTTTTAACGTATTTATAAAAAGCACTGTAACACGGACTCGATTCTTGGGCGTAGTCGAGGATTTCTGTTTAAAATTCTAATTAAAGTGAACAGAGTACTGTTAATTTTTTTTACTATTTATATTTTCTATTCCATTTTTATCCTAAATGTAATTTAAAGTTTCTGTTAAGTGTATTTTTTAACTATACCCGCACATTTTCTGAATTTCCTCCTTCTATATAAACATCAAATAATAATTGTTTATCAACCCAACCACCGTCTCCATTTAACTAGTCTCTTCCAACAGTAAAAATATATTTAAAATTTTCTTGGAATAAAAGGCAGGCTATAAACTAAAGAAAATATACTAAAGTATTATTGTTTTTCATATATCAAACGTGCAATGTGATGGGGTATTTGAAGAACTATTGTGGCGTAATCAGAAGCATATATTTTAACATATGAAATTCCGGAAACATATCTACCTTAACAAATAATTCGTGAAAGTTTCTGATAAACAATTCTTTTATCACATATTCTAATAGACTAATGACATAATATTTTCTGTCAAGAAATTTATACTGAACTTATAACAAAATATTGTCTATCACGAATGTGTGTGACAGACTTATGATAGAGATTTTATCTATCATAAAATTTATAACAGACTTATGATAGAGATTTTATCTATCATAAAATTTATAACAGACTTATGATAGATGTTTTGTCTATCATAAAATTTATGACGGACTTATAATAGAGATTTTGTCTATCACGAAATTTTATGACGGACTTATGATAAAGATTTTGTCTATCATAAAATTTATGACGGACATATGATAGAGGTTTTGTCTATCACGAAATTTTGTGATGGACTTATGATAAAGATTTTATCTATCACAAAATTTATGACGGACTTATGATAAAATTTTATCTGTCACAATTTTTTTTTTTTTAAAAAATAAACCAAATGTTTTATTTGAGTCTCGAACCCAAGACTTAAATGCTCAAAACTAATTATGTTTAAATCATCCTCACAGGCCAATACATTATGTGATAGAGGTTTTGTCTATCACGAAATTTTATGATGGACTTATGATAAAAAATTTATATATCACAAAATTTATGACGGACTTATGATAAAATTTTATCTGTCACAATTTTTTTAAAAAAAAAATAAACCAAATGTTCTATTTGAGTCTCGAACCCAAGACTTGAATGCCCAAAACTAATTTTGTTTAAATCATCCTCACAGGCCAATACATTATTTGAATTATTTTTCCTTTAACATTAAATATTGTAGATGGTATTTGCAGGCCCTATGGTATTTAAGCAGTACGGCTGGGGTAAAAAGGTAATTCCCTTCTCGGTCAAGATCATTAATGCCGACCCGACCACTAAAAGCCAACAGTAAGGGGCCGATCACTTTATGATCGGTAACCGACCACTCCAGACCGAATGATCGGGCATTATCAGATCGATAGAAGCATTCTCAGTTCAAAAGACCATTGTGACCGACCTCATGAAGACCGAGAATATGGCGAGATATGCTCCAGAAGATAAGACATCCTATTTTTACGGATAAGAAGATAAGTTATCCTACTTTCATGAGGAAAAGTTGATAAACCAGTGTTCTAATAGGATAAAGGAAATGAAGGTAGTTTCGACTAAGAATTCTTATGGGAAAAGGAAAATTGTTTCTTTGCTATTATAAATAAGAGGGGAAAGCGTGCTAGTAGAGTTGAGAGTTGAGAAGAGAACAATAGAGAATTAGACTTGTAAACACAAAACAGATCAGAGGAACAGATTTCGGTAATAAAACATCGTTTGTTCTGTGTCTGTGGATGTAGGCTGGATCTGATCCGCTGAACCACGTTAAATCTCTTTGTTGATTGGTGAATTTAATTATCTTTTGCCAAATTTGCTTTTGGTTTCCCATAAACAAAACAAATTCACAGTTGGAGGAGGATTGTCTCGGGAGTAGTAAAAAAAAAAAAAAAAAAACCCTTATTGCCCCTGAGACCTATAGCAGCCGTCAACAGTTGGCGCCGTCTGTGGGGAATCAACGAAAAGCAGCTCGTGTGGTAAGACGATGGCAGAAGGTGAAAATCACCGGTCATTAGGGAGTTTAACAGCGGAATGGATGGAGAAGATGAAGGAAAATATGAGGAAAGATAGGGAGGAAAATCAAATCCTTTTGAAATCCATGATGAACAGACTGGAGAGGATGGAAGAGACGAATAATGAGAGACTTTAAGCCGGAGCCAGTTATAGGAGAGGTGAAAAAGCGGAAGGAAAAAGGGTCGCAGATGTGAGTGATGACGATGAACCGAGGAGGAAGGGTCCCTACGGGATGAGGTCCGTAATGGTAGAAAAAGATTTACAAACGGAGGATACGTGGGAAGAAGAAGAGGGGAGACAGTCGTCAGATTCTTCCTATGATGGCCCCCGCGACACCAGAATGGGAGATAGGAAGGATGGTGTAACTGGACGGGAAATCTCAAGGCATGAGGAACGCCACACCTGGAGCGACTGACGCAAAGAAGGCCGCATGAGGCGGCACAGTAACACAGATGGCAATATAAAATCTTGGTTAAGAAAAGAAATGGTCAAGTGGGGAGCGAACCTCAAAACGGACACGAGAGATGCTCGGGACGGTGAGGTTGAATCTCCCTTCACATAAGAAATAAGGTCGGTAAAGTTCCCAAGACGATTCAACATGCCGTCCATGACGCCCTACAAAGGCCACACTGATCCAAAATCCCATATTGAGAGTTTTATCCTGTTGATGGAGGTCCAAGGAGTAGTAGGGGATGCCGTTTGCAAAGTATTCCCCCTAACCTTGGGGGGATCTGCCATTCTGTGGTTCAGAAGTCTAGCCCCAGGGAGCATCGGAAGCTTCGCGCAACTCAGGAAGTCATTTGTTCGGCACTTCAAGGGGGTCTGCGTCCCAAAGAAGACAATTGGGGAATTAAGGCTCATGAAACACGGGGACGATGAACCCCTGAAGGCTTTCATTGAGCGGTACCATAGCATGGTGCTCGAGGTCGGAGGATATGAGTCGCTCAAAGCCTTGGAGAGTTTGAAGGGAGCCTTAAAGATCGGAAAGCTATGGACTCACCTGAGGATCCAGGGTACACTGGATTATGCCACCACTCTGGAAACAGCCCGGAAGTTTGTTTTGTTGGAAGATGAGAAGAGAATTACCCGAAGGGGGACAGCTATCAGAGAGAGGACGATGAGGGCAGAAGCTCCTCGCAGGCTGATGAGTGGTATTTATACCACTATTTCCCACTCATTTGACCTAATGTTTTGTATTGTTTCTCGAGTTTTATGAACGTTTTGATGTGTTTTGTTGTTATTTTGCAGATAAATAAAGTTTGGACAGCACTGGAGGCAATTGGGGCAAAACTGGACAAAAATGCACCAACTGGAAAATTTCAGTCTTCAGCGCGTCGCGACGCTGGAGCCTTGCGCGCCGCGACTCCCAGCGTGCACCGGAGATGCTAAAATGCGCCCTGGTCAACGGGTCAACAAGTTGAAAAGTTTGACTTTGCTAACATGCGCCTGCCACGTGTCACCATCACAACGGAGATGCTAACATGCGCCGTGCCACGTGTCAAGATCTCATTGCTTGGCCGGCCACCGCCATTACGTGTCATGCCACGTGTCGCCACGTCAGCGTCCACATCAGCAGCCACGTCAGCAAGTCAACCGAGTCAACGAGCCACGTCATCATCAGCCAATCACAGCGCGCCACGTGTCAAGCTCTCATTCGTCCGACGGCCGCCGCCCCACGTGTCATGCCACGTGTCGCCACATCACACGATGACGTAAGCAATGACGTCATGAACAGTAGACACGTCAGCATGACGTAAGCGATGACGTCATGAACAGTGCCAAGTCAACGGTCAAATCTGAGTCAACCAACCAGCAAGTGACACGTGTCACTGTAGCGCGCGTCGCGACGCTGGCCGCGCGCCGCGACGCGCGCACCCCATCGACCCCAGCGCCTATAAATTCAGAACCAGATTTCAGAAATTTGTATCCCATCCTCTCTCTTCAATTCCTTCTAAAGAGAGAGTTTCTCTCTCTAAAAGTCTTTAGTTTTTACTTTTTTTAAGTTTTGTAAATAATTTTAATTACTTTTTGTAATAATAGTAATTTAATTTTTACTTTTTACTTTCTTTTACAGTTTTTACTATTTACTATTTACTTTTTACAGTTTTTACTATTTACCGTGATGCGGTAATTTCTTTATGTTCGGGTGAAAGGTAATTTCTTTTACTATTACTATTTAGATTAATCTCCCTTAAAATAATATATTTACTATTTAAATTGGACTTAATCAGGATACCGCCAGATTGGTCGGTGAATAATAAAACATATATTCCGCCTTATATTATTTTGGTTCCGCCTTTATGGCTGGTTATTTTGGTTCCGCCTTTATGGCTGGTTATTTTGGTTCCGCCTTTATGGCTGGTTATTTTGGTTCCGCCTTTATGGCTGGTTGATATTAATCACAAGTTTTTATATTATTTTAATGGGAGATATCTAAATAAGTAATAGTAGGAATAATTCCTTTTACCTTAACATTTTATTTTATTTTACTTTTCAGTATTTTTATTTTATGTCTTTTATTTTTATGTGTTTATTAGTCCTAGTTATGTGTTAGTTAACTAGGGGTTGTGATGACTTTTAATATCAATAGTTTATAAGGGATTATTTTATAGTTTGGATAATTAAGTTTACTTATTAAGTCTTAAGCTTAAAGCTTCTTATTGTCTGATCACCAATAAGATTGATATGGTAAATCTAAAATGAACTAGACATAGGGATTTTAGGTTTCAGCCTTAGACTTAATAGCCCACGATCTTCCTTGAGGATAGATAACCCTTTAATAGATTTCCTTACAGGATAGGAATATACCTGTAGGGCGGGGGTAGCCATAATTGGAACTTAGACTTAATGAATCCAGGTAATGTGGTTGACATAGGAATATGGTTCAATTGGGTTATACTGGGTATTTGTAGTTGACCATCGGAAGAGGCTTTTACATAATTTAGTGTTCCAGGTTAGTAAACTGATTTATTACACAAACATAAAATAATCACTTCATCTTTTAAATGATACTTAAAAGAAATCACAACCTTATATCTTTATCTGTTATTTTCCTTAGTATTTTCGTTTATCTTTTTATTTACTTATTTAGCAAATCTTCAATCAACCAAATCAAATCAATCAATCAATTCCATTCTCCCCTTTAATTAGATATTTGTAATTAAATAGATTCAATAATTAATAACAACAGTAGGAATTAAGTCCTCGTGGGATCGATATTTTTATACTACTTGAACGATACGTGCGCTTGCGTTATACGTGTGTGTTTACGCCGGTCAAGTTTTTGGCGCCGTTGCCGGGGACTTATATTTCTTGAGTTTTTAATTTTGAAGCTATCTAATTTACTTGTATCTAATTTTCTTTATTTTTATCTGTAATTTTTATTACTTTCTTTTGATTTCAGGTGACTTAAAATGGAACATTACTGGGAGATTGAAATATTACGTGCTTTACAAGAAGATACACCCCAAATCTGGGAGCAACAGTCCAGTTTTCTGTGGCCTGTTGAACAGCCCAATGATTATCACTGGATGCCAGAACCAAGCAATGCTACATTTGTTCATCAGAACGAAATGGGGAGATGTGTGATTTGTGACAGTAACCACCCGAGCGATCAATGTATATATCGATCAGAAGTAGAATTTCTGGAGGCAATCATGTATGAAGAGCCATCACATTTCACAGAGCCACATTTTCCATCTTATCCACCATCTACCTTTGATCTTCATCAACAACCAGAACCATCAGAGGAAGATCAATTGATTCACATGTTCAAAGAACAAGCAGCTCGATTTGATACACAAGTTCAAGTAACACAGAATCCATACAGAGAATGACAGATCAGATCAGACAATTCACAGAAAACCAGAACTACATACCTCAAGAATCAGTTCCAGATGACACTGATGAAGCCTTCAATTACCAATCATTTCACAATGACATTCAACAGAGGAGGAGGCTGAGCAGTATCAACAACCAGAGGTATCAGTTCAGGAACCCCCAACCAGCAAAGTCTCGATTTGATTTTTATTATTCGACTCTGACGAGGAGGAAGCTGATCCATTTATACCAACTGCACCAACAACGGAGGATCAACTTTCAAGCCTCAAAATGAAGATCTTGGAGAATACTTTGCACAAATGTTTGATGAAGATCTACCTGAGCCAATCATTTCACCCAGATCAGAGGATGAAGACCTAAAATCTGACATTTCTTTTCATCCTCAGGTTGAAAATTTTGATGCATGTATTTCACAGATGACAGATGAAGAGCTGAATATGGAAATTTTCAAATACATCTGCGAAGAAAAGGTGGAACAAGAAGCAAACAAATGGAAGAGCAACAGTCAGACCAAAATAAAGATCCAGAGCATTCAGGAAAAACATCGCTGTGTTGGGGAGTACAAATCAAAGATATCACCCAGAAGCTTGACAGAATGGACATCCATTCCAAGTCAAACACCATACGAGACCTCCTGATTTTCTTTCTTTCTTTTCAGGTACTACTGGAGCAACAAAAGTTAAAAAGGTGGCACAAGCATTAAAGATGACAAAATTCTTTTTGCCACTTTACCGTTGGAAGAGACCATTCAAAAGCAACGCTCACGGGATTGTCTTTAAACGGACATCCAAAACGACATTGAAACCTCCTTGACAAATAGATTTCAGTCACGTCTGGCTGAAGACGAAAAATTCAGCGCTAGCAGGGAGGCAACCCATGCAATTTGTTGTGATTTATTTTCATATTTTGTGAACTTTTTAATTTTGTGTGTTATTTTTGTAGGGAAAGGCACAAACGAAGCATTTTAAGACAGAAGGAATTGTGTTTGGCAATCAAAGATGAGAAAAAAAAAAAAAAAAAAAATTCATTAGCAATGGCTGAATAAAGAATGATTTTGAGACTCATTCTAATGAATTTATACTAAGCGAGTGGCGTATTGCGTACACAATTCCGTTGCCTTAATTATTGCTTTGATTCGCTTTTCTGTTGTAATTATATTTATTTTCGTAGACAGGATCCAGACTTTTTGACCTTTCACGATTTCTTTTGTTGTTTAGCTAACAAACGTCCTCTGGAAGATACTTCTGCTATTATTACTCACCCTTTTTCAGGTACTATAAATTCAGCCCGTCATTGCACTTTTGAAGGCATCCTAATTTGAAAAAAATACATAGAAAAATGGAAGCCACTTCAAGAAGACGAGTTGAAAACATTTGTGTGTTTTGCGGTAGTACTGTTGGTACTAAACCACAATACATAGAAGCAGCACAGGAGTTGGGTCGAGTCTTAGCCGCAAGGAATATGCATTTGATATATGGCGGAGGCAATCTCGGACTTATGGGGATCGTTTCAAAGCTGTACAGGAAGGAGGCAGTCACGTTTTGGGAATCGTCCCAAAACCCTTGGCAGAGGCAAATCTTATTGGCTCATCAAACGGAGAGGAACTGATTGTATCAGGTATGTCTGAACGTGGGTAGAAATGATTAACCGTGCTGATGCTTTTATTGCTTTGCCAGGTGGATTGGGTACATTGGAGGAAATTTTTATAGTTCTATCTTGGGCGAACCTGAACATACACCAGAAACCAATTGGACTACTCAACGTTGATGGATTTTATGATTTTCTTTCTTTGTGTGTTTCTTGATGATGCTCGGAGAAATGGGTTCGTGTCAAAACCTATGAAAGACTCCTCTTCACTGCCAGACTTGCTCCGGATCTGATAGACCAACTTATAGCCTATGAACCACAAGTTGACCCTATCCTATCAAAAATAAATTGGTCTGAGGACGATCGTGGTAAGAGGCGTCGAATTAATCTGGACCTTAACCTTTATTTCCTTTAGATTTCAGCTAACCAGGTACAACCTTCTAACTCTCCTTTTACTGTTTAAGACATTGGGGACAATGTCTCATTTAGGTTTGGGGGAGGGATTTAGTTGATTAGTACCTTATTTTTAGTTTGTATGTTGTTTTTATTTTTAGTCCAAAATTTTTCGAAAAATACAAAAAAATTGAAAAATTTTCAAAAATTACAAAAATATTTTGCATTTTTTTTAAAAAGGTGAAATTGGTGAGAGGTAGCTGAGTAAGGAGTTTTCACTCCTGATACGTATCTCAAACCATTTATTTCAAAACAAGTTAATTTTTGTTTATTTCCTTTTAAATTATTTAATTTGTGAATTCTCCATAAATCTGACTAAAATGGATCTTCATATATTCAGTTGACAGGTATTATGAACTTACATGGAACATACAGTCATGAGCTAAAATTGAAAAGTTTGTAATATTCCGTGCTATAGTTTAATTGGAGGAAGCATCTCTAAATAGTGATGGAGTAAAAAAAAAAAAAAAAAAAAAAAAAAAAAAAAAAAAAAAACGTCCGAGATCCGAGTTATAAGTCTGTAAGGGTGTTTTAACACCTAGTGCCCTAAAACCAACTGGTTTGGGAGTCACTGGCCCAAAGCTCGTTACATGGATCGAAGATGCTGCAAAAATATAATATCTGAAGTCTGAGTAATTAAGTTCGTAGGGGTGTCTTAACACCTGGTGCCCTAAAGCCAACTGGTTTGGGAGCCACCAACCCAAAGCTCGCTACATAGACGGAAGGTATTGTATATAAATAAAAAATAGAGAAAAATCAAAGAAAAAATCAGAAAAATCAGAAAATTATTCCATTGCTACAAAAAAGGTGTGAAATCTGAAAGAACTTTAGGACAAAAATATTACTCTCTTATCAACTGCACTTATGACTGTTGTGGGCAAAAATGAGTTGATTAATATTTTGTTAGCTGTGTATATGAAGAATGGTAAAAATAATCGGAGAATTTACTTATTCGGTAATTTAGAAAGAAACAAAACAACTAGTAACTTGGAGTAGAATTTTCACCTAATTAGTCACTAACTTTCTTTATTCTCTTTTCTCTTGTCTTTTTGCTTTTGTGTGCATTAGTTTTACTAACTTTTTACTTTTGTAAAATGTTTGTGGGTATCATTGCTGTAAACCCTCACGAGACTACACTCGTCACTAGGGACACCTAGGGGTTTAAAGGCTTGTTGCATACGCTAAATGCAACCGTGATCCCTACGAAAGTGGCTTAGTTAAAGTTTATTTTCTTGTTATTTTCTGTTTTGCTCGAGGACTAGCAAAATGTTAGGTTTGGGGGTGTGATGAGTGGTATTTATACCACTATTTCCCACTCATTTGACCTAATGTTTTGTATTGTTTCTCGAGTTTTATGAACGTTTTGATGTGTTTTGTTGTTATTTTGCAGATAAATAAAGTTTGGACAGCACTGGAGGCAATTTGGGGCAAAACTGGACAAAAATGCACCAACTGGAAAATTTCAGTCTTCAGCGCGTCGCGACGCTGGAGCCTTGCGCGCCGCGACGCCCAGCGTGCACCGGAGATGCTAAAATGCGCCCTGGTCAACGGGTCAACAAGTTGAAAAGTTTGACTTTGCTAACATGCGCCTGACACGTGTCACCATCACAACGGAGATGCTAACATGCGCCGTGCCACGTGTCAAGATCTCATTGCTTGGCGGCCACCGCCATTACGTGTCATGCCACGTGTCGCCACGTCAGCGTCCACATCAGCAGCCACGTCAGCAAGTCAACCGAGTCAACGAGCCACGTCATCATCAGCCAATCACAGCGCGCCACGTGTCAAGCTCTCATTCGTCCGACGGCCGCCGCCCCACGTGTCATGCCACGTGTCGCCACATCAGCACGATGACGTAAGCAATGACGTCATGAACAGTAGACACGTCAGCATGACGTAAGCGATGACGTCATGAACAGTGCCAAGTCAACGGGTCAAATCTGAGTCAACCAACCAGCAAGTGACACGTGTCACTGTAGCGCGCGTCGCGACGCTGGCCGCGCGGCGCGACGCCGCACCCCATCGACGCCTATAAATTCAGACCAGATTTCAGAAATTTGTATCCCATCCTCTCTCTTCAATTCCTTCTAAAGAGAGAGTTTCTCTCTCTAAAAGTCTTTAGTTTTTACTTTTTTTAATTTTGTAAATAATTTTAATTACTTTTTGTAATAATAGTAATTTAATTTTTACTTTTTACTTTCTTTTACAGTTTTTACTATTTACTATTTACTTTTTACAGTTTTTACTATTTACCGTGATGCGGTAATTCTTTATGTTCGGGTGAAAGGTAATTTCTTTTACTATTACTATTTAGATTAATCTCCCTTAAAATAATATATTTACTATTTAAATTGGACTTAATCAGGATACCGCCAGATTGGTCGGTGATAATAAAACATATATTCCGCCTTTATGGCTGGTTATTTTGGTTCCGCCTTTATGGCTGGTTATTTTGTTCCGCCTTTATGGCTGGTTATTTTGGTTCCGCCTTTATGGCTGGTTATTTTGGTTCCGCCTTTATGGCTGGTTGATATTAATCACAAGTTTTTATATTATTTTAATGGGAGATATCTAAATAAGTAGTAGTAGGAATAATTCCTTTTACCTTAACATTTTATTTTATTTTACTTTTCATTTTTTATTTTATGTCTTTTATTTTTATGTTTTTATTAGTCCTAGTTATGTGTTAGTTAACTAGGGGTTGTGATGACTTTTAATATCAATAGTTTATAAGGGATTATTTTATAGTTTGGATAATTAATAAGTTTACTTATTAAGTCTTAAGCTTAATGCTTCTTATTGTCTGATCACCAATAAGATTGATATGGTAAATCTAAAATGAACTAGACATAGGGATTTTAGGTTTCAGCCTTAGACTTAATAGCCCACGATCTTCCTTGAGGATAGATAACCCTTTAATAGATTTCCTTACAGGATAGGAATATACCTGTAGGGCGGGGGTAGCCATAATTGGAACTTAGACTTAATGAATCCAGGTAATGTGGTTGACATAGGAATATGGTTCAATTGGGTTATACTGGGTATTTGTAGTTGACCATCGGAAGAGGCTTTTACATAATTTAGTGTTCCAGGTTAGTAAACTGATTTATTACACAAACATAAAATAATCACTTCATCTTTTAAATGATTTAAAAGAAATCACAACCTTATATCTTTTTATCTGTATTTTCCTTAGTATTTTCGTTTATCTTTTTATTTACTTATTTAGCAAATCTTCAATCAAACCAAATCAATCAAGCAATCAATTCCATTCTCCCCTTTAATTAGATATTTGTAATTAAATAGATTCAATAATTAATAACAACAGTAGGAATTAAGTCCTCGTGGGATCGATATTTTTATACTACTTGAACGATACGTGCGCTTGCGTTATACGTGTGTGTTTACGCCGGTCAACAGGCCAGACAGGGAGTTCAAAAAACCACCCCCGAGGCGAAGGGAATTCAAGTCGGTACCTCGGGATGACCAGGAAAAGAGAATCTCAACCCAAGTGAACCATGTGGCCGGGGAAGAGGCGTACATTCCTCTGAATAAACTACTGGGGCAAATCGTCATGGAAATCTAGGGAAAAGGTCTCTTGATAGAACCCGACCTCAGGAAATTCCCACCAGACATGAGGAATAATAAATCTTATTGCATGCATCATAATTTGAGGGGGCATACGATGGATGGATGCAAAGACTTACGGGAGCAAATGTAAGACCTGGCACGGAATTGGTACTTGAATAAATATATTGATCATGAAGTTATGACGGCCAGGCAGAGAGCGCATTACCGACAGGTGAACACCATTTCAGGGGGAAAGACACTGGCCGGGGACTCTAACCGATCAAGAAAAAACTATAGTCGAACTCAGGGGTTGGAAGTTTAGAAACAGAACGGGCCTCGAAAATACAAGGTGGTCGGGCAGTGCCAATAATGTTCACGGATGAGGATGCTCGAGGGGTGAGTTTCCCCCACGATGATGCATTAATAATCAAGGCGAAAATCGGCGGTTCTGAGGTAGACAGAATCCTAGTCGACCCCGGGAGTGCAGTGGATATAATCTCCAATGAGGTTTTGGACGGCCTTGGTGTGGAGTATGCGACTCTAACCGATGATGGGACTCCCCTATATGGCTTCGGGGGCTCAACGGTCGTCCCATTGGGAATGATACAATTGGCAATGACGATCGGAACCCGTCCCCGAACTCAGACGATTATGATATATTTCACGGTGGTGGATTGCATGAGCAGTTACCAAGTCATTGTTGGTCGGCCTTTCATGATGAAGACAAAGGCTGCAATATCTTGCTATTACTTAAAGTTGAAGTTCCTCACCCGGGAAGGGATTGAAATCGTGCGCGGGAGTCAGAAGGTGGCTCGAAACTGTTTTGCCACCCTCTCACGGGAAACCCTCTGCATTAAAGTGGGTATCCAGAAAAGGCAAGGGAATGAAGACGAGGAAGAAGCAAGTAAGGATCCGGGTCCTCGGCCAAAGAAAGTTGCCCGGCTAGGTGACAGTCGAAGAATTAGAAGTGATATAACTTTTCGGACCTGGGAAGAGTGTAAAAATAGGGGGAGACTCAGACGAGGTCCTGAAACAGGACCTGCTGAAGTGTCTAAAGGAGTACGCGGACATCTTTGCATGGGGGCACGACGATATGCCCGGGATTGACCTGAAGTTCATCAATCATCGTTTGGCAGTAAACCCATCACACAAACCGGTCAAGCAAAAAAGAAGAGCCTTTAACCATGAACGGTGCAGGGCAATGGCTACGGAGGTAGAAAAACTGTTGAAAGCCGGTTTTATCAGAGAAGTGAAATACCCGGAGTGGGTATCGAATGTGGTATTAGTAAAGAAATCCAATAGAAAGTGGATGATGTGCGTGGATTTCACCGACCTCAACAAAGCGTGCCCGAAAGATAGCTTCCCACTACCAAACGTAGATCAGTTGGTGGATTCGACGGCCTGCCAGAGACTGCTAAGCTTTATGGATGCCTTCTCGGGATATAACCAGGTCAAGATGCATCCTGAGGACGAGGAGAAAACGACATTTGTTACCGATCAGGGGCTTTACTATTACAAAGTAATTCCCTTCGGATTGAAAAATACGGGGGCAACCTTTCAGAGGCTGGTGAACAAGATTTTCAAGCCACTCATCGGCGCATCGATGCTGGTATATGTTGATGATATGATAACAATGTCTTAGGAGCTAGGGTGTCACGTGGCCGATCTGAAGAAAACCTTTGAATTGCTGAGGAAGCATAATTTAAAGCTCAACCCAGAGAAGTGTGCTTTCGGAGTGGCCTCGGGAAAGTTTTTGGGCTATATGGTAAGCTTCCGAGGCATAGAAGCAAACCCGCAGAAAATCCAAGCCGTTCTGGACTTAAAATCCCCCAAGACGATAAAAGAAGTGCAAAGCCTGACCGGTAGGGTGGCCGCGCTCAATCGATTTATTTCCCGAGCAACCGACAAGTGCCACCCCTTCTTCAAAGTCATCAAGAAGGTAAAAAGGGAAGTCAACTGGACGCCAGAATGCGAGGAGGCCTTCCAGCAGTTAAAACAATACCTGACGCAGCCCTCACTTCTAGCAAAGTCGTCCCCATGTGAGACCTTATACTTATATTTAGCTGTTTCGGAGCATGCAGTGAGTTCAGTATTGGTGCAAGAGGTCGATAAAGTCCAAAGGCCAGTGTATTATGTTAGTAAAGCTTTATTAGATGCTGAGACCAGATATCCAGCACATGAGCTGGTCGCCTTGTCATTAATCACTGCGGCCCGGAAGTTACGACCTTACTTCCAGGCCCATCCTATTGGGGTTTATACCGATTATCCTTTGAGGCAGATTTTTCAAAAACCAGAAGTCTCGGGCAGGTTAATGAAGTGGTCAGTAGAGTTGAGTGAACACGACATTTCTTACCTCCCGAGGGCAGCGGTAAAAGGGCAGGCTCTGGCAGACTTTGTTGTTGAATTCACATAACCCCAAATTCTGACCGTGGGGGAAGACAAATGAGAGATGTCAGTAGACGGATCTGCCAGCTCACAAGGTAATGGGGCCGGAATCGTATTAAAAAACGGTAAAGGTGAAGAAGTGATGTTCGCCTTGAGATTCGCCTTCGATGCCATAAACAATGAGGCAGAGTATGAGGTAATTTTAGCCGGTTTAAGGTTATGCACGGAGATGGGTGTCCACGACGTAGTTGTAAGAAGCGACTCCCAGCTGGCTGTTCAGCAGCTGAAGGGAGAATTCCAAGCCAGGGAGCCGAGTATGGTAGCCTATTTAGCTGAGGTAAAAAGGTTGGTGGGGAAAATGGGGGATGTGCACTTTGAGCAAATCGGCCGGGAAAACAACTGTGAGGTAGACTCTTTAGAACGGCTCGCATCTTCAATCAGGTCGGAAAATCCTTGAATAGTCCCTCTAATCTGCCTCCGAGAAAAAAACGTAGGAGAGCTCGAGGTAGAAGTATTGGATATAGAAAGCAAATCTTCATGGATGCAACCAATCAGGAGATATCTGGAGACCGGGGAGACACCTGAAGATGAAAAGGAAGCCAGAAAACTGAAATTCAAAAGCACCAAGTTCTCCCTGATCGAAGGGGTGTTATACCGAAGGGGCTATACGGTACCCCTTCTGAGATGTTTAGCAGAAGAGGAGGCTGACTATGTGCTCAGGGAAATTCATGTGAGAATCTGTGGGAGTCACACCGGAGGACAATCAATTGCCTTTAAAGCTTTAAGGTAAGGGTTCTACTGGCCGACCATGCATCAGGACGGTGTAAGGGTAGCCCGGAAATGTGAGGGATGCCAGAAGAATGCCAATATTCACCACCAACCCGCAGAACAGTTGACCACCCTGTCCAGCCCTTGGCCGTTCGCCCAGTGGGGGCTAGATATCATCAGACTGATGTCGAAGGGGCGAGGGCAAGCGAAATACGCCATTGTTGCCATAGATTATTTCACCAAATGGGTGGAAGCCGAACCCCTATCCACAATCACAGAGAAGAAAGCTACGGAGTTCTTAAGAAAGAATATTATCTGCAGGTTGGAATTCCTCAGGCTGTCATCACCGATAATGGAAAATAGTTCGATAGCAAAGGTTTCAGGAAGCTCTGTGAAGACCTCCAGATCGCCTTAAGATTCGCCTCACCTGCCCATCCCAAGTCTAACGGGCAGGTAGAGGCGACAAACAAGACCATCAAATCCAATCTTAAAGCTCGGCTCGGAGCCTGCAATAGCTTATGGGTCGAGGAGTTACCGGAGGTGTTGTGGGCACACCGGACGACCTGTAAGGATTCCACAGGGGAAACTCCGTTTTCATTATCATATGGATACGAAGCGGTTATTCCAGCAGAGATTGGAATGAATACCCACCGGGTCCGGCATTATAAGGACCGACAGAATGAAGAACTCATCAAAATTCATCTCGACCTGATCGAAGAAAATAGGGAGAAGTCGGTTATGAAGACAACAGTCTATAAACAAAGAATGGACCGTTTCTACAACAAAAAAGTTCGGACCCGTATTTTTCTTCCAGGTGACTTGGTATTACGAAGGGTCACCTTGAACACTCGAAGGCCGGAGGAAGATTCGCTAAGTGCCAAGTGGGAAGGGCCCTATAGAATTATGGAAGTAGTAAGGCCGGGTGCCTATACTTTGGAACAGCTGGATGGCACACGGCTAAAAAAGCCTTGGAACGCCGAGATGTTGAGGAAGTACTTCCAATAGGTTTTTCTTTCTTTATTTCTTTTTTTAAACAACCCGACAGGGGTTAGGAGATCAAATAAACCCTCTCCCAAAATATCCCGTGGAGAGTTGTAGGAAGGGCAGTAGGTCCCCGAATATGAATAAAATTTTCTTTTTTCAGTTAAGAAAATCTTCACTCGCATTTTCAAATAAGACTTTAAAGTCATATTCAGTACTTCGGGGACATAGTCGACACGAAGGGATGATTTGGGATCAGGAAAGGCCCCAAACCCGTGACATACCAATCACAAGTGCTACCATAAAAACCCCGGTAGAAGTGCTCCGACCTAACTCATTTCATTTTTGAGGATCAAGACTGCATCAAGGGATTAAGCGTATAAGTGAGCACGCAAAACCTTTCGTAGTAGAGTCAAACCCCTGAAGCTGGAGCAGAACTACCCTATGACTTGCATTAATAAGGGATATTTCGAGATGGTAATCGCGGGGAGGGAGTGCCCCCGTAAGATGGCCGACCTGGCCAGGTGGGGAAATACAGCTGCAGGGAGTGTGTTCCCGCACGTTTTGTCTAACCAGTGGATCCGTGAAAAACACAGCACGAGGAGGGATTATACCCTTGTGGCGTTTGCTTGCTCCAGTGTTACCGAGCATAAGGAGGAGCATGCCCTTAATATTTCGGACACTCTTTGATCTCTACCTATTCGGTCATTCGAATCCGTGAGAAGCATAGCACGAGGAGTGATTATACCCTCGTGGCGTTTGCTTGCTCCAATGTTACGAAGCATAAGGAAGAGCATGCCCTTAATGTTTCGGACACTCTTTGATCCCTACCTATTTGGTCATTCGGATCCGTGAGAAGCATAGCACGATGAGGGATTATACCCCTGTGGCATTTGCTTGCTCCAATGTCACCGAGCATAAGGAGGAGCATGCCCTTAATGTTTCGGACACTCTTTGATCCCTACCTATTCGGTCATTCGAATCTGTGAGAACCATAGCACGAGGAGGGATTATGCCCTCTTGACGTTTGCTTGCTCCAGTGTTACCGAGCATAAAGAGGAGCGTGCCCTTAATGCTTCAGACACTCTTTGATCCCTACCTATTTGGTCATTCGGATCCATGAGAAGCATAGCACGAGGAGGGATTGTACCATCGTGGCGTATGCCTGCTCCAGTGTTGTAAGGATGAGCCCTCGAACAAAAGGCAGGCTCCATAATGACCTGACGTATAGAGGAATGTGCCATTACCATTCTAAACGCTCTTTGATCCAAATCCTGGTTCGCCGGGACTCTGAATTGAAAGATTCAGAATTGTGTTTTGGAGACCTCGGACGGGACGCTGTTTTGAGGCATCTGTGATGTTGCTTTGGGAGAAGTGTTAAAATCACCCCCGTTTTTTTATTTTATTTTCTAAAAGTTTTATTTTTGTTTTTCCCTGGTCTGGCAAGGGGACGCCCACGCCAAATCCGATAGGGCCTCAAAGCTTGATTCACTTCCCTTCTGAATAAGTCCCAAGGATTAGTCGGCTCAGGGCTGGATTCGTTCCGCCGAGGCCACTTGCTTAATCGGCTCGGGGCTGAATTCGTTCCGCCAATGCCACTTGGTTATTCGGCTCGGGGCTGGATTCGTTCCGCCGATGCCATTTTTTGGACTATGGACGTAACATTTCCCCTGGTGCCAAGTATTTCTCTCAGCTCAGGGCCGGGTTACGTCCCACTGAGTTTATCTTTTGGACTGGGGACATAACATTTCCCTCAGTGCCAAGTGTTTCTCTCAGCTCGGGGTCGGGTTACGTCCCACTGAGTCTGTTTTATTGGACTGGGGACGTAACATTTCCCCCCAGTGCCAAGTGTTTCCCTCAGCTCGGAGGCGGGTTTCGTCTCACCACAAGATCATATTCTCGGATCGGGTCGATCGGGCCGCGAGTGATTGTTTGCAGGGAAGCATTAGGAGCAAGTATGAAATACAAGAAATGGAATAAACACATATATAAATATACTTGTGAAAAGTTATTACATGGAGAATAAAGATTGTTCAGAATTACACGAGGGCCCGTTCGGGTTACCCCTTACAGATCAGCCCGTGCAGGGGCAGTTGGTTCTTCCTCGATAGGCTCGGGTAGCAGATGGATTGGCTCGACCTCGGGAGGAATGACGGTGGCTTCCACATTGACGGTCTGAGAGGTCCCGATAATTATGGCTTCGAGGGCCGGAGTAGGAGCCTCAGGTCGATTCTCTTCGGGAGCAGGAGCCTCAGGTCGGTCCTCTTCAGGAGCTGGGGGTGCCGGGGCAATCGAAATGGGGTCAGGATCTATCACATCTTCGGGAGAAAGAGGTAGCCATCTTTGAAACTCCTCATGTGAAATTTCCCATTTGCAGAAGCGGATGGCCGTGTGGATAGGCCCCATATCCAGGTTGGGTAGTATCATTGGGATGATCTCGGCGCAGTCCCCGACCCCCTCAAGTCTGACTGCGTCCCTCTCGACCACTAACTCAGCTTCCATCCTCTTAAGCTCGTCCCGGGCCCGTACCAGCTCTTTATCTTTGGCCCTCAGTTTGGACTCAACGCTGCGCACTTCCACCTGTAGGATCCTGTTGTCAGCCTGGGCAGCCTCCAAGTCCTTCTTGGCAGCATCAGCATTTTTTCTCTCTAGAGAGGTGGCGGCCCGAAGAGCTTTATTCGTTGTATAGGCCTCAACGGCAGTTAGCTCCAGATTTTTTATGTTTTCTTCTTTGCGGGCCAGCTCGACCTCCATTTCAGTAAGTCGGTTCTGGAGCCTCTGGGCTTGGCCACCCTCGGATAAAAGACTCAGGAGCAGATCCTTGTTCTTGGCCGCCAGATAGGTCGTCTGCCAAGAAGAAACAGAAAATCAGAAATCAAACTAAGTCATGAACTCACAACGGAAATAAGGGAGGTGTGGCTACCTTGGCCATCTGGGAGCACAACAATGTAACAACATCCTCGGGAGAGAGATCTTCGTATCTCGGGATCTTTGCCGGAGGGACCACTTCGGCCAGTTCATTGATTGCTGGAACCAGATGAGAAGTGGCCTCCCTGATATCCTGACCAAGGTCTTCTACGCCAAGAATCCCTGATATCCTGACCCGTTCCTCCTCCACCTCCCGAGTCAGCTCGGCTTCCTCTGCCCCGAACGGACGCCTCCTTTTTCTGGTAGGTTTTGGGGGGCTGGCAGGTTGGGTGGAGACTGTTGGCGATGCCTGGATGGGGGAGATAAGCTTTGAGTAGCTGACGGGGCTGCCTCTTCAGTCACCTTTTTGGCCTCGATTGCTGGCCGTTTCCGAGAGGGTCCGGCTCCAACATGGCCGGTTTTATTCGTTGCGCCAGCCAGCTGATCAAGGTATTTCGGCCTCTTCGACATTCCTGCAAAAGGAAAAGGGCAGAGAAGTGGTCAGTCAAGAATCTGAATAATTTTAAATCATTATCATGCTAAGCAAACAAAGGGATCGGTCAGATGGTTAGTAAGAATCTACCTATCAGCCCCGGGACCTTCGGAGGAGCAGTCTGAATTAGGCCCGACTCGACAAAGGCCACATCGTTAACCAATTGCTTCCAATGGTCAGCATATCGCCGAGCCCAGCGCACCCGCGCCCGGACCTGATGGGAGACCTTGGGAGCGTCCCTCCAACAAGCTGGGAAGAGTCAAAGAAGTTAAAATCCTATCATAAAAATCAAGAGCAGGAACACTAAGGGTTAGATTCCTAACCTCCCGCTCTGAAGATATCCGGGATGGAATCCTCCTCTCCGTATGATCTCAGGACCCGTCCCCAATCTCCTGTGGCCCAGAACCATAAATCTTTGAAGTTTTTGTTGGAGTCGGGGAGCTTACCGACAATGTTTGACGAATCAGCGTAAGCAGAAAGGTAGTACCAACCATGGTGCGTTCTTGGGTTGGCCTTCAATCGATACAACCTCTTCACTTCTTCAAGAGAGGGTTCGCCGAGTCCCGCCTGACTCCAAATCACATGTAGCCCGGCCAAAATCCTTCAACTATTCAGGCTCAGTTGACAAGGGGTGATCTCCATCTCGGCCAGCATCCAGGCGAAATAACGTTGAATTGGCAGCCGGAGTCCACACTCAAAGAAAGCCGGGAGAAGAGCCACTGAACCCTCATCGGGTTGACTAGCACGATCCAATGGACATGGGACTTCGAGGGCAATATCTATCGGAATATCATATCGCTGCCGGAGCAGTGCTAGATCGTCTTCAGTTATTTTGGATGGCCGATCCATGTCCAAAGCCAAGCAGTCAAAATCATCGGGCTCTGGGTCCTTCCGAGGAATTCTCTGATGGTAAGTATCTTGTTCAACCTCGGAAGGGGTGGGGGTAGTGTCGAGGTCATCTATGCTTGATGCCCCCGAGCTCGAGGAGAGCTCTTCAACAGGGGGGTCGAAGGTCTAGCAGAGTTTACAGAGGAAGACCTGTTGTCAGACATCCCTGACATCCGAGAAATAAAAAAGGGGGGAGGTCAGTCGCTGGCTAATTTCTAAAAACGGCCAGGGATTTCACAGTTACCCTGGGATTCCGGGAAAAATAAACCTGTGGGTTCTAAATTCCCTAACAACATCAATCAAGCCATAAATCTCTCCCTATCAACATAAAGCCAAATGCACAAGAAAAAAGCAGGATTCGCAACTCATGAAAAGCAAAGCAGGGAGATCGTTCAGAAGACTACTTGGTTCTTTTAGAAGGGTTGCAGATTGCTCGGTGCAGTCTGGTCGTTCTTTGAGTTCACTGAGCACAGTTGGGAAAGAGGAGTTCTCGCGGTTGGGGAAATTCGAAGCGTTCGTAAAAGAAGGCAACAGTGTATTACTCTGTTTTCTTATATTCTGTTCGGTGCATTTGTAGCCGTTGGATCGAACGAGGGCGTCAGATGTACGCCACATGTTGTCTTTTAAAATGATCTTTCAGAGTTGGATGGACAGATGAGATTGGGTGTCCTTTGAGTTGACGATGGCGGTCGAATTGCTTGTTTTTTAGCGGGAGGACGACGGATGGTTGACAAGTGGCAGGCTCCCGTTAAACCCTAGAAGTGATCTGATGGGCATTTAAGAGGATGTGACGGTTGCGTGTCTCGAGGGACGGTTTACAGAATGGCGATAAAGGGATTTTGCTTCTGGCGGAAAAAGAAGTCAGACCAAGCATCTCAATCGTACCGAGGACATGGTGGTGACAGGCCAATAAAACTTCTCCTCACGAAGGCTAGCCGTCACTCCATCAGGAGTACTATTCTTTTTATGTAGTTCCCGGCACCAACTTGTATACTCGTTGGAACCGAGAACTAGGGGACAGATGTTGATGGTATTTACAGGCCCTATGGTATTTAAGAAGTACGGCATGGGTAAAAAGGTAATTTCCTTCTCGGTCAAGATCATTAATGCCGACCCGACCACTAAAAGCCAACAGTAAGGGGCCGATCACTTTATGATCGGTAACCGACCACTCCAGACCGAATGGTCGGGCATTATCAGATCGACAGAAGCATTCTCAGTTCAAAAGACCATTGTGACCGACCTCATGAAGACCGAGAATATGGCGAGATATGCTCCAGAAGATAAGACATCCTATTTTTACGGATAAGAAGATAAGTTATCCTACTTTCATGGGGAAAAGTTGATAAATCAGTGTTCTAATAGGATAAAGGAAGTGAAGGTAGTTTCGACTAAGAATTCTTATGGGAAAAGGAAAATTGTTTCTTTGCTATTATAAATAGGAGGGGAAAGCGTGCTTGTAGAGTTGAGAGTTGAGAAGAGAACAAGAGAGAATTAGACTTGTAAACACAAAACAGATCAGAGAAACAGATTTCGGTAATAAAACATCGTCCGTTCTGTGCCCGTGGATGTAGGCTGGATCTGATCCGCCGAACCACGTTAAATCTCTTTGTTGATTGGTGAATTTACTTATCTTTTGCCAAATTTGCTTTTGGTTTCCCATAAACAAAACAAATTCACAGTTGGAGGAGGATTGTCTCGGGAGTAAAAAAAAAAAAAACCCTTATTGCCCCTGAGACCAAAATCAACCGTCAACAAATATAAATCAAAAAACAAAAATACTTAGTTTAATGCCTTAATAATACCCTATTTGAAACAATCCCTTAAAATCTATCACTTTTTCAATTTTTTCATTACCCTCATCTACCAAAATCCCTTCCCCTATTCGATTTTGCTTGAAGGTCCAAGAAAACAATCCCTTGCCACGTTAGAAGAGCACCGTGGCTTGTTGCTGCACATTAATGTGTTAGCCAAAGTAAGTTTACTTCGTTTCAGGCTATGTTATTCAGTCTCATCACTACTAGAAAACACAGTTTTATGACGGTTTAAAATCGTCATAAACGCATTTTTATGATTTTAGAGTTATTTACATTTTACTATAAAACTTATAGCGAAATAACAATTGCATATTATGAATTTAAAATATTACATCTTACTATTAAATTTATAAAAAGAAATAATATTTTACTACTAAAGTATACAAATTTAAATATTTTACTCTTTTTCCGTTAGTTGATTATTAGTTAACTACTGTTGATTTAGTTGACTTTAGTGTTAAAATACAATGGTCAATTAGCGGCCAACTAAAATATTGATGGAAAAATAATAAAGTGTTATTATGTTATAAAATTAGTAATAAAATATAATATTTCAACTTTTATAATACCTAATTATTATTTCATCATAAATTTAGTAGTACAATATAAATAACCCATAATTTTAATGATAAATTTAGTAGCAAAATATAAAATAACCCTTAATTTATATTGGATTCATAATTTAACTTCCCGCTTCCTCATGTAAAAAATTTATAAGTCATAGGAACAATTTCTACAGGAAGCTCAACCAAGTTCATAACTTGATTGTGATTCTATCAAGACCCATTTTCTCAGGACGCGACCGGCAGGAGATATGAATACTCATCTTCATAAGCTTCTGTCATGCACATACTTGAAATGACTAAACCTGACAGATTTACTAAAAATTTCGGCAAGATATATTCTAAACATCAAGCAACCTAGATAAATGTCCAGCACCATGAGAAGATCTGTTCATGTAATTTATACATTACAACTCAACGCAACATGCAAAACGACCTCGGGCCAAAAATAAAATCTGATTTCTACCTAAACATGAAATCTAACCACTTATGCATCATTTAACATATTCGAATGGTCATGCTATAAACATACATCAACGCACGTGAATGTCTCAACATAAATTATTTTATTATAGATTACATAACTAATAAATTTCAGTAACTTAATCTAATACATTTACTATACATGTGAGCCCTAATATCTTTCCCTAATGAGTGAAGCAGCTGGTGTCCGTCGTTTCCCTAAGCTCGTCCTCCACGTGCCTTAGTGAAATACCTGTAAGACCAAAATCAGAAATCGTGAGTCAAGTGAAGATTTAATAAGCAAGTGTTAAAATATAATGTAAAAGAAACTTAAGGTACATGTTTATATATACTATAGCAACTAGAAAAATTCTACGTCAAACCTGAATCATGGACATAGATACTTTATATACATGCGCATATTACTATTTCATAAAATGAACCTGTAACATAGTTAAAACTAAAATTTTGATGTAAAGACGGTTTAACGTCAAATAAAAACATGACTGATAAAATGTAAACCTGCTGAGAATGGATTGAAATCATAATTGAAAACTGTAGCGTAGACTGAAAACTGAAATTTAAAAACCGAATCATAATCTGAAAACATAAACATATACGTAAATTGAAATTTGATTTTTATAACTGTAAAGCGTGATTGTAAGCTCAAAACTTAAATTGAATTCCTGAACTAAGAACGTGATCATGAAATCCAATATCTGAAGAAACTACATATGTAACGATCAGGATTTGGACGTCTCCCCCGCATCGCCATACGTACAAAACTGGCTTTTAGTGGCGAACATTTTCGCCACTAAAGGCTGAAATTTCGCCACTAAAACAATTAGTGGCGAAATCTAATTTCGCCACTAAGAGTGCGACATTAATGGTTTTAGGGGTGAAATCTAATTTCGCCACTAAAAGTAGGCAATAGTGGCGAAAAAATTCAATTTTTAGTGGCGAATATTTTCGCCACTAAAAGTGTATTTTAGTGGCGAAATTAGATTTTCCCCACTAAAATTCGACTTTTAGTGGCGAAAATTATGACTTTTAGTGGTGAAAATTCCACTAAATTCCACTAAAATTCCACTATAATTTCGCCACTAAAAGTCGAATTTCAGTGGTGAAAATGTCAGACTTTTAGTCTGGGAAATTCATTTTGCCTGACGAAATTAGGTAAATATTAAAATTATATTTCAAAATTTGTTTACACCATACGATATTTTGTATTGTAAAATGATTTAACATATAAATTGTAATACATTAATATATACAAATAGAATATTTGTATTTACAAGCAAAAAAATATATTATGTTTTTACATTGAAACAGACAAATGACCAACTAATTATAATTTAAAAATCAAAAGTTATTGGTTTCGTCTCACATCTAAATTTACATTTTATATTGAAACTACAAAAAAGACTTTGAACATATGGTGAAACGAAACCATTCATCGACTAAACTAGCTTTTCATTTGTCCGCTACTTTTTGAACCAACAAAATAATTACCTGCATTTGTATGAAAATAATTATATCAGTATATATTAATTGACTTATCAATAGATAAATAAAATAACACACCAACTGATAATAAAATTTTACCATTTCGTGGGCAATTCTTGCAATAGACTTGGTACCCACGCAAGCAAGCATCTTTTGTTTTTTCCGATTGGAAGAATTCACTTCACTAATACGCTGCAGCAATAAAAACAAAATGTGAGGCAAATAAAAATTCAATTCTCAGAAATACAGAATTCACTAATACGCTGAACTTCAGGGTTGTTAAAGGCGAGAGGCGCATTGAGGCGATCAGAGCCAGAAAAGCGAGGCGCGAGGCGCAGGGCGAGAGGCGCGGGCATCACAGACACGAGGCGCACATCTATTAATAATAATTTTAAATTTGTAATATATGCATTATTTACTTGTAAATGTAAAAAATAATAAGTAGATAGTAATTTTTTCATATATAGTCTACTTTTATATTAAATATACTCATCAAGTCCTAATTTGATTTTGGGAAAAGCAAATTAATTACTAATTTACAATTTACTAAAGAAATTACAATTTACAAGTCCTAACTCCTAATTTGATTCGGCAATATCATCAGTCATCACAGGCTCACAGCATAAGAAGAAGAAAAAACAAAGAAACTGATTTGTGTTGTGCAGAAGAAGGAAGTCGCAGACTCACAGCATAAGAAGAAAAAAAACAAAGAAACTGATTTGTGCATTGATCAAAAGAAGAATATCATCACAGGCTCACAGCATAAGAAGAAAAAAAAACAAAGAAACTGATTTGTGCAGAAGATTAGAATAAGGAAGTCGCAGTTCGCAGTTCAACTGTTGAAGAGATACCTTGGTCGTCGCCAGTGTCGTCGCCGGTGCAGGAATCGTCGTCGGTCAGGTCGTCGGCGGTAGTGGTCGTCGGTGGCAGTAGCTGGAGGTCGAAATTGAAGAAGAGAAGAAGCAAGTCGCAGAGGCAGGAACGAATTAGGGTTTCCAATTTCAAATCTTAAATACTTATTTTTTCCCCATGAGGCGCACGCATCACAGGGCCTCTCGCATCATTGCGCCTCATGCGCCTCCAGTCGCCTCGACACGCCTCACTGGAATCGACTCGCCTCAACTCGGTGGATGCGCACATGTCGTCGCCTCTTGCGCCCCTCGCATCGAGGCGCGCCTCACAGCGCCTCTAACAACACTGCGCTGAAGCAACGAATTCAGCAAAAACCCCAAAACTGGGATTCTGCTGCAGCAGAGCCCAGTTCTGGGTTTCTGTTTGGGTTTCTGCTGTATGCAGAACCCATATTTTTGGGTTCTGCTGCTGCAGAAACCCGGATTTCTAGGTTTCTGCTGCAGCCTCCGCAGAAACCAATAATACAGGACAAACAACTTACTCTAAATTTTTGTGTTCCCCAATATTGCTCCACCAACCATTTCCACTCATTATAATCAACTCCAGGGGGACAATGACTTAAACGCTCACTGTCAATTTTGTATTTCAGGTAATAATCTCTCCTTAATACAAATCGCCAACTTCGAGACCTCTTCATCAAAACCCTCCAAACAGCACGCTCCACATTAGCACTCTTAGGAAGCACAAACATTTCCTATATCACATTACATATAGACAATTACAAATGTTAAACAATAAATATTTATACAATCATTTGCTTACACAAAAATACTTAAGAGTCAAGTGTATTTAACCTTCACTTTGTCCATGAGCTTTTTCCTGATGCTTAAATTTATATCAGACCATTTATTGACATTAAGTGGACAATATTGCTTCACTATATAACTTGTCTCCGTTATGAATTTATAACTTGTCTCCATTATGAATTGTTGGGCATTATCATCAACTACCCTCAGAAGACATTCAGGTATATCCACAACCACTGGTTCAGATTTGTCATCTCTTTTACATTTCCATTTTACACCACGAGTCTTTCCCCGTATGTTTGCTTTACCTAAAAACAAACTATGTAGTAAATACAATGTAGATATTTCAACTACATAAATTTAAACAACACTAACATACCAACTTCTATTTCAGATTGTTTCGAATGAGATCCTTCCACATGTGAGGATTCCACTTGAGTTGCCATTGAATCTATGAAAAGTACAAGCAAACATAAACAATCAAATAAACAATAAACAATCAAATGAGTGAAAACCACATCTCTATCATGGAAAATACAATTCAAACAGTTGTAGCATGGACATCTTATTTTTCTATTGCTTCCTACCCTTTCAAATGCAAAGTTAAGAAACTCATTGATACCATTTTTATATTCTGGAGTTCGCCTATCTTTTAAACTTTTATGATTAAGCCACTCTCTATTCATTGCGAAACACCTTATTTGGCTTCCTTTGTAATATCCTAATTTGAATTAACCAAAAAAACATGCAATATCAGATATGGATTATAACAATATGAAAATAAAAACCAAAATAATGCACATAACAAGGCATACCTTCTTAACTGACAATACTTTTCCAACTATAGATCCAGAGAATGTGCTAGCTCTGAAAGAAAAATCAAGAAAGGATTAAGTCTCTGATGATTTTTTCTAGCAAGTTAAAATATTAGCTGTATGCATTATCCTTGCCACAGCAAATCATGTGCCTCCTGTGTTTCTCTGGTGATTATTAAGTCTTAATGCTGTTAAATCAAGCACTAAATTGTGATCCCTTCACTGGTACAATTCAATTTCATAGAAAGTAGATTGACGCTTGAGCTTTTTTTTTGTTGGATCTTGACTTCCCTACCGGAAATGAAAAGGACAAGTCCATTTGTTTGTAAAAGTCCTTATTTTCTGCTATGAACTTTTACCATATCTACTGATTGAAATTGAAAATGAATCTCTTACTGGGAAGGTATTTTGTTATTATTTAAATGGGAAATGATTACTAATTCAAAATGCAAGTTGTTGGTATGGTGATGCATAAACATTGAAGAGCACATTTAAGAACCATTAAAGCTTACACACAAAGGAGTAAAAGATACTAAATGAATCACCGAATTAATGTTGGACGGTTTATAAGACTCAAAGAACAAACCACCAACAGGTGTAAAATTAACCCCAAAATAAAGTTGGTTTTATAATGGGCAAGATCTTGCTTTAATTGGAAATAATTTTTCAGTAGCCCAAATAAGTCTTAGTGGGCCATTGTTATCCTCGGGTCAATTCAGCCCGACCAATGAAATTGCTTCGGCTACTGCATAGCCATTAGTGAATAGTGAGTCTCTACATCAAAGCTTGACTAAATGAAAAAAAACTAAAACTAAAGCCAAAAAGCAAGAGGAAAACAGACAATGAACCAATCTGATTTTGGCACAAAAGGGAAAGAAATGACTAAAGAGAGAACATACCCAAATTACTGAAATCCCTAAGATATTACATAGAGAGACTGCTATAAGTCACTAAAACCCAGATAAAAGAAAGAAACCAGCAGTTCTAATCATCCAAAACCAGAATTGCATCCATCTCAGAGCCAAGTAGCTGTTACTGTTACACAGAGACACTATGGCAGCATTGCATTTTTTGTTGAAGTTAAAAAAAAAGGACTCAACCACTTTGCTTAAAGTGAATATCTTCTCATAAATGCATGCCTAATTACACTTCAATTTCACAATTTTCATGCTCAATACACAGCCAAAAATCAGCCCTTATCACTGCCGAAACCATCATCTTCCCTAAGTACCTTTTCTAGTGCATTCACACATGCATCACTCAATTTCACTACCATACTTACCGTTAATTAATTTAACCACTCAATTAATTTGAAAATCAACATTTAGATCAACTTAGGGTTTATGAAAATACATTAACCATATCCATGGTCATAAACTATCTTCTCATCACCTAACAACACACAAATTAATTACCATCTTTTGCATGTAAAAATTATTACAAAACATGATATTGAGTTAAAGTGAGTTAGGAGATTTTCTTACTACTTGACGAGGTTGAAAGCTTGCTAAAATGAATCTCCAACGCTTATAAATTCTTCTTGACACTTGATTTCCCTTGTTTTCCCTTGGCTTTATTTCATCAGATTCTTCTCCCTTCAATTTCAGCCAAATGAGCAAATTTGTTTTCTTTCTTGCGTAAAGAAGTGCTGAGAGGTTAATTGACTTTGGGCAATCTGAAAGTTAGGGTTTCATGAACGAAATTGGGAAAAACAAATGCATGTGTATGAGTTAATTAAATTGATGGAAGAGTTGAAGAAGAAAATGAGGGGGCAAATCGAAGAAGAAGGACTTAGGGATTTAGGGATTTTGGTGGTTTGTTTGATATTGTTATTTTTGTAATGAAAAATTATTTCGGGATGGTGTAGATTAGACGAGCGTGAGGCAACAGTGGGCGCCAAAATTTTTATTTTGAGTGGGGAACATATTTCGCCACTAAAAGCTTTATTTTTCGTCACTAAAAATTTTTTTCAGTGGCGAAAAAATTTTTTGCCACTAAAAAACTTACTTTCAGTGACGAAATATATTTTCGCCACTGATTTCGCCACTAGAAGTAAAATTTTAGTGGCGAAATATTATTTTGCCACTAATTTCGCCACTAAAAATACTTTTAGTGGCGAAATTATATTTCGCCAATAAAACTGAATTTTTAGTGGCGAAATTTACTAAAAACCAGTTTTGTTGTAGTGCGGGATTGGGTCGTCACATCCGTGTGCAAAAAAATAAAAATCCACACAAGTATAATGACATGGGGACGTGAAATCTACTTAGCATAACGTAGCACCGCGTAAGTAAGGCAACATGAACATGAAAAATCCTATATGGGTGATCACTGCCCCATGCGGCAACATGAGCGATCGCAGGTCGCAAACTATGAGGGACGATACTCTACGGTTGGTTTGAAATTATTTTATTTTCCATATTCATGTAAACATTACTGAAATTGAAATTGAAAGCTGAAGTACATGAAACATATGTATTAAAAACTCATTAAATGAAAACATAAAAATATGGCATGACGTTTGGAAGAGAAAACGTCCTAACGTATAATGAAAAAATGCAGGCATGATACATGGACTAAAAACATGAACTGTAAGATTAAAACGAGAAATATTAAACTACAAACGTGACATAAAAGTGTAATCATCATAATGATGATGAAATCTAATGATATGGCGTGATCTGAAACCATATGCATGTCTTGAAATCTAAATTACACGTGAACGGTATAACAGCATAACTCTTAACAGCTCGTGTACAAACTAAAAGCATAATTTAAATACACGAGCTGAAGTTGTGAACTTGAAACATATACTTAAAATACAACCTAACTCGAATACGATGATTATAATTTTTTCCAACATAACTCTTAAGCAAAAGACGTGTTATTGAATTCTAAAGCATAAAGTATGTACAAAGGTTCTAAACCCTAATTTCACATTAAATTAAACTGCGTAAAATTCTACTTGAATTATATACTGGAACAAGTTTATAAAACATAAACTCAACACATATACTTAAAAAATAGTTTTAAAACTATTTCATAGCAACCAATTTGGAATTAAAACTTAATTCATAAGCTTAATATCATGATATAGTGAAAATACATGATACTATTCAACCACAAACTTAATAAGCCACCATGTATAATTTAATTAGCTATGCATGACTTGAAACACGAAATTATGCAAAAGTCTTTATCGATAGTCAGATGTAAATACCCAGTGTAACCCAATTAATCATATGTCTATGTCAACTAAGTTACCTGAATTTATTAAGATTAAGTTCCAATTGTGGTTACCCCCGCCTGATAGGTATATGTCTATCTTGTAAGGAAATCTATTAAAGGGTTATCTATCTTCAAGGAAGATCGTGGCTATTAAGTTTAAGGCTGAAACCTAAAATTCCTTCGTCAAGTTTATTTTAAGTTTACCAAATCAATCTTATTAATGGCCAGTTAACAAGAAGCATTGAGCTTAAGACTTAATAAATAAACTTTTATATTACCCAAACTATAAAATAACCCATTATAAATTGGTGATATTGGAATTCATCACAACCCCAGATAACGGACTTAGTTACGACACATATATAAGGCTAATAAAAGATTAAATAAAATAAAAGACATAAGTAAATACTGGAAATTAAATAAAGTAATAATTGAACTATTAGCCTCATCATTATCTACATCCAATTTAACAACATTAGGTCTTTACCAAAACTAACACATCCTATAATGACATTTGCATCATCACTACCTTATTAATGATTTATTCCATGTTGTTCATATTATTACAATATAATTACTTACATACCAACCTTCATCTCATACACTTATTCGACCACCACATACACATACACAACCGATCATTATTTAAATCAAGCATCAAACTCATATTAACAAGTTTACCAAAAATACCAAATGCATACACACTTTCATGCATAATTTCGACCAAATAGTCATTTCTTTTCCATGAGCACCAAGCATAACCATAATCAAACATGTGTCTAACATAGCTAGACAATTCAATTAATCCAAAATCAAAAATTCATCATCATTCTTGAAGTATTCAAGCATTTACAAATCATATACATTTTCATAAAAAAAAAATTTTACTTATCAATTTCAATATTAAAGCTTCTATCCCAAAATAAGCATGTACCTACAATTTCAGCCATGAACATATTCTTTCACTATTGGAGTTTCCAAACATCCTACGAGATAATCTCATCGTGGCATCACAATAAATATAATACATATCATCATTAAACTAAATCAAGAAAATACACTCCTCTTTTCCCATTAATGGAATTCGGCCAACCCTAACCCTACTCAAAATTGAAAATTTTAATAAATCTCAAAAACAATCCATAGATTAACATTGCATATAATGATTCTCACCAGACTAAAATCACACAAATCAAGCTTCTCCACTCTTCCTCAAACTCAGCAATGGTGGCTGAATTTAGGGCTTATGACCTTTTAAGGTTGTTTCATATCATATACACACCATAAACATCTCAATCACCTTTCTATATTTAATTTTATCATCAAAACCCAATAAAGTTTAGATTTCAAAGGAGTTTCAAAAGTTCAATAATAAAGAATACATGTATAAATTCAAAAGTATGAAACATAGATGAGAGTGGAAGGCCAACTTACTTGAACAATGACTTGAGAACTTCCAAATTTCTTTCATGGTTGGCGTCAACAAGAAGAATGAAATTTTCTTCTTCTTTTATTATTTAAAAAAAAAAAAACATGAATGGTAGTTAGAAGAAAGAGATAACATAAATAGTAAGAAATTTAGATAGAAGTGGGCTAACTTTTATGAATGAAATACTTATAAATATCAAGCAATGCCCAAAAATTCTAGATAATTCACGAGTTTTACTGTTCACACGACAAAGCATAACTTTGTGACCTTGTTCTGGTCAAAATATGGAAAAATGCTTAACTCGAAAGTTGTAGACTTCGGTCTAAACTTTCCGACCATATAACGATCACTAAAAATAAACATCAGTAACAAAATTAAAGACAAAATACTAAAAATTATATGTAACTTAGTAAAACCTAATTGTACCATGAAATTGAAAAATATCACCCTTCAACCCGGAATAATTTATACGAGTAATGTACATGCAAATAATGCATAATTAAGCACTAGAATATACCTCATATATACACGAGGAAATATATAATTACATCATGACGGTCGGGGTATTACATTATTCCCTCATTAATTAGGATTCATCCATGAATCCTAAGCTAAGCTACGTGATGTGTCGGATTTAATTATCACATGTAATGATATCATAACTGCTAAATCCAATGAATTCAATCCTACTTACAAGAGATAAAAGACTTACTTGGAGTCGATAGACTTGTTGTAGTCATTGATGCCTATGACCTGGCTCTTATACCATCTTTGTCACAAAATAGTTTCTCAAGACGTGACCGGCAGAAGACATGAATACCCATCTCCATAATCCTCTGTCATGCACATACTTGACATGACTAAACCTTAAATATTTACTAAAAAATTTGGCATTATATATCCTTAACATTATGCAACCTGAATCAATGTACAACACCATTAGAAGACCTGTTCATACAATTCGTACATTAAAACTCAACCCAACATATAAAACTACCTCAGGTCAAAAATAAAATCTAATTTCTACCTAAATATGAAATCTAACAAAATATGCATCATTTAACATTTCTAAATGGTCATGCTATAACATATATCAACGCACGTGAATGTCTCAACATAACTTATTTTATTGTAGATTACAACACTAATAAATTTCAACATAACCTAATGACTGCAGTAATTGGTCAACATAACCTAATGACTGCAACAGCTGGTGTCCATTATTTCCCCAAGCTCGTCCTCCGCACGTTTGAGTGAAATACTTGTAAGACCATGTAACATCTGGTGATCTCGACTACTGTTACATTGTGGGACGCATGATACATAATATAAATTATGTTCGAACACATATACATTCATGAAATGACTTTGGGGACAATTGGTAAATTCTTTGAAATTCCGATGCGAAATTTAGCTTGCGTCTCATTCCGAATAGCCTTTAGTGTTTTGGGAATAACTTTTTCATACGATGTAACACCCCGATAATCCCGACGACTACTAGTTTTGGATGGCATAATACATTATTTAAATCATATTCAAATAAGTACGTGCTAGTGCCACCGATCTGTTAGCCCTATTCATAGTGAAGTAAGTGGGCCCATATCTAGCAATGCTAGATGTGAATATGAATATTCCGTGACCTTAACGGATGTGGCATCACGTTATGGTTATGTGTTTCTTTTGAAGAACACAAATCGATAACTTTTAGAGTTTCGACACGAAGTAGACAAACAGATCGTCTAAAGTATTAAACCGTCGCGGTAAGACCGTAATGGAAAATACTTAAGCAGTAAGTTTCAAACATACGTGGAAGAGTATAGTATTCTTTCAATGAGGACTCCTCCCGAGACATGTCAGTTTGACTGTGTGTCCATACGGAGAAACCGAATTTTGTTAGACATGATAAGGCTAATCATGAGTCGCTCTGAGCTACCATTTCCTTCAACGGATATGCATTAACAGTGCAAGAACTTATTTTGAATAAGGTTCCATAATAATCTGTTTGACAGATATCATATTAGATATGAACGGGAAAGAAACCGGGTTTCTCATTCCTGATGATTTGGGTATGCTAGGCATATGTTTGGATAATACCAAACTAAAACCCAAATAGGATAAGTGCCAATTGTAGGTCATCCTAGGGATACCATAAATATAGTACTTATACATCTCACGAGAGAACAATGTTATTGTTGCTCACCATGCGGTTTTCCTAAGAGGAATACCGATATGCAGTGGTAAATGGGAGGATGGTATAACTCGATGAAAATCAGAGTAATACTGTTCAAGGCACCGAATCTTAATGGAACAAAAATATTTCATCAAGGATGAAACTATTACCATTAATCTTCGAATACACAAGAACCGCGTAGATCGGAGAGAATCAGAAAACAACCTGGGGTATGGGTTTCTGATCTCACCTCATAAAGATGTCAATCTTGTTGAGGTAGACCAACTGACTACGTTTGAGGAAGTGATACAAGGTATCGACTCCCTTTTATGGCAAAATGCCATGAGTCCGAAGTGGATTCCATGTATACCAATTATGTTTAGACACTAGTTGATGTACCGTAAGGCATTGTGCCTATTGGTACTTAAAAGTCTTCAAGGAAGACATACATGGATGGCAACATACCAACGTACAAAGCTAGGCTTTTAGCGAAAAGGTATCGTTATCAATATTGTGTTGATTACGGTTCAACCTTTTACCTGTTGCCACGGTAAATCCATTTGGATAATGCTTGCTGAAATTGTACATTTATGAAATGTGTCAGTTAAAGATCAAAATCGTTTTCCTTAAATGGAAACCTTTTGGAGGATGTTTATAACATCCTGACGATTTTTTCGTACCTAAACCAGCAAACTAGGTTTGCTGGTTGTTCGATCCATGTTTGGATTGAAGCAAGCATAAGGTTCTTGGAGCTGACGTTTTGATGTAATCATAATGGTTTATGATTTAATTCAAAACGAAAATAATTCTTGTGTAAATAAGGAGGTTAGTGGGAGCGCACTGACAATGAATGTCCTGTATAAAATAATGATAATATATGTCATTTCTTGGAAATGATATTCCCATAAAACAATCGGCGAAAGCTTGGCTTTCAAGATAATTCTCCGTAGAATTCTTAGGAGTAACAACCTTTATTCTAGGAATAAAGATCTATGGGATAGATTTAAAGTTGTTAACACTCTCTGAGAAATTGTACATTTAAAATGTACGTGACCTGGTGTCTCATACGCTTTGAGCATATGGAGTCACAATCAGACTAATCCCAGTGATAGTCACTGGATTGAAGTTAAGGACATCCGTTAGTATCTTAGAGAGCTAAGGATGCTGTCTTATTCTGTGGAGATGGAGAACTTGAAGTGACTGGGATCGATGTAGCAAGTTTCCAAACCGATAAAGACGACTATAAGTTGAAAATGGTACTATAAAATTTGAATACCGGAACAGTGAGCTGGAAATCTTCCAAACAAGATATTGTTACCATATAAACAACAAATACGGATTATTGCTGCAGCTGAGGCAGCAATAGAAGCCATTTGGGTCGATAATAAATCTAATTAGATTAGATATAGTTCTGTTAGCGGCTGAGCTAGGCGTCAGCACAGGCTAAAGAATTAATGGTATCATCAACGATCCAGATATATACTTCGATATTCATCTGATTCGTTCGGATCATACATCATGGCGATGTGATGATCATATAAATCGCATCAGATGATAATCATGTAAATCCGCTGACGAAAACCTTTTCTCAGCAGTTTGAGCCAACCGTACATAGTTCGGGTGTAAGACACTCGAATGACTGGCTATAGGCCAAGTGGGAGATTGTTGGACAATTATGACCCATAGCGTCACTATTTGTACAGATCATGGTGTTGTTGTACAAATTAACTATGTGACAAAGGAGATTGCTCTCTTATCATTTGTGATTAGATCATCTTAGATGTATAAATGATGAGAGGTCCCTATGATTTGTTCCTGGACAGAGAATGATATGAGACAGTATCAGTCCACGTAGGATAAATCATTAAATATCCCTAGTCAGAGTATTATCGAGATTGGACATCGATAAATACGTAAAAGACTAGTATTGCACTTGTGCGCGTTGTGAGGGCACAACGACATAGTTCTCATATATTTGGGTATTGGATACTCATGCAAGTGTAATAGGAGGTTGTGTTTCACCGATGGTACGGGAAACAGCTTCGCTCTGGATAGACCCCATCGGAATCCCATTGGTAGTATGATTGTGTGTCTATGGAAGTCCGAAATCAGGGTACGTGTATTTGGTCTTAACCTGAGACTTGCACCGCTAATACTTACGACAATCAATATACTTTGGTTTGAGGTCGTCCAGGGCTTTAACCGGTTCTGTGTACGCCAATACCGGGTATATTGAGAATCGTAGACTATTGGGTGTGATGTCAAGACGGAAGTATCACTCCAGTCATAGTGGAGATGATGTCACGTAGGATACGGTATTAGTGCTCTTAAGTGCTGCGCGGCCATCGGGATATTATGACTAGGTCATGTATATCCAATTATATAGACTAGTTACCAGACATCCGACGTGTGCTTCGTACGGGGCAGACACAACTCCAGCCCCAGGCCTAGCACGTGACCATCCGATACTAGATCGATATGCACTATACGATGTATACTACGCCTGATACAGATCCTTCATTCCTGTAAGGATATTTCCGGAGAATTGGGTAGGCATGGTGCTTTGCTAGAAGCCAACCTTGTCTTGTGAATCGGTAAAACGTAGTACTTGGTACTTACGTGTTTGGATAGTCCGACGATCGTATTTACTGCCAACATATCCGGGGATCTCATGGGTCGCTTCCCAATGATTCACCGATGATGTATGACTCGCACTTTAATTAATCTGGGATTAATTCGATGAGAGAGAAAATTAATCTGGGATTAATTACGGAGATATTTTATCTAGGATAAAATATCGTCTAAAGAGAGAGAACGCGATTAATTTGGAATTAATCGGTAAAATAAATTTAATAGTTAAATTTGATTTTTCTATTTAATTTATTCGAATGAGCTAAAATTAATATATCGGATATATTAATATGAATTGGATTTCATTACGAAATTAAAGTCGGACTTTAATGCGAACGAACGAATTAATTTAGAATTAATTCGTAAACGACGTTCGTAATATATTTGCGAGGCATCGATATTTAATTAAATTAGATTTAATTATTTAACGACGGAAGTTTGTTTAATTGGATTAAACGGAACCGAGCCGAATATGTGGGGCCCATGTGTGGTAGGTGTACCTACCACCCAACTACCTTGTTTTGTTTTTGGAAAAACCATTTACCAAACCTACCAAGTTTAGGGTAAAAGTGAAATGGTTTTACCAAAAAGTTAAAAGCAAAAAAAATATATATCTCTACACTTGTAGAACTCTCTCTCTCTCTCTCTCCATCTATCTCTCCTCCTGTTTTCTCTATATGGAACACGCCCAAGGGGCTGCTGTTTACTGCCCAAAACCGTGAGCAGTAAGAGAGGAAGAAGCTTGATTTTGTGGCAAAATCCAAGTGCTAGCACACTCCTTAGAGGTATACGAAGGTGATAGGGAAACCTACCCACGAGCCGGGAATCAAACGATGAAGATTCGAAGCTCAAAAGGTGAACCAAAACTGAAAAATAGTGTGCAGTGGACTGGTCACTGCAGTGGCGTTTTTGGAGGTGAAAATCAATTTTGTTCTTCACCAAATCGTCTCAACCGATCGATGTGAGTATTCCGCTACCTCCTTTGATGTATTCACACATTATTTTCATGCTTGTTATGATCTTGGGACCTAAATAGAAACCAACACATACAACATAAAAAAAAATTCATTGATCGGGCTCTTATTTATCCTACACTAATCTAATTAGTACAAAAAATCCCAAGGCATCCCTTGGTCTTCAAATCGCGCTCCAAGATGGTGTTGGCTCATTTTGCGACTTCGGTGCTCCAAATTACAACAATTGAAATTTTTACATAGGAAAATAAAATTACAACAATTGCAAAAATTCATCTTATGACCTTACATCCCAAAACCAAAACCAACATAAAAATAAGAGCTGGAAAAATTTGCAACCAATGCAAAATTCATTCATCACATGAAATAACAATAATAATTCATCTCATGAATATTATTTTGTGCTTACTCACCCAAACATACATATCAATATTTATAACTCATATAAATATATAAAAACAGTAACTTTAAAACAAAAAGAGAAGGGTTAAGAATATTTTTCAACCTCGCTCTTGATGTCAATTGTAGGAACCACTTTCCTAGCGCATCGGAAACACGTTAGGCACTCGGGATCGGACTTGAAAATTTTTTCTGCCCTTCTCTCCTTTTGGCCGAAAGTTACCAGCTCTAAGACTTAAATTTTACTTCTGTTTTGGACAAAATTTAGCCCCAGAATAGCCCCGGAAACAGCCCCCGAACAGCAGTGAAATAATGGACTATTTTGGACCCGAAATGCACCCAATTCACTGCTCAGTTCAGCCCTTATATGAATCAGTTTCTACTATGTTTCAAGTCTGATCTTTCAGCCAAAAACAGTCCCAACACAACCCCAAAACACCCTTTAATGTTCTCTAAAATTCTGGAATAAAACCAAAACAAACCGAGCCCCGAATCACCCTATAGGCATGCGGCAGTGAGCAAAAAATTGTTCACTGCCGTGTGATGTGTTTAGAAGATGAAGATGAAGAATTTTGGTTCGACACCAATAGCCTTCCATGCTATATCTCATCACAAATAAAAACTAGTGTGGACTAGACTCACAAAATTAAAAAACTCTAAACACTTTAGAGATTGAATCACACTTGATATTCTTTTTTAAAAATAAAAAATTTCTTTTGTTGTTCTTTTCTTTTTCTCAACTCTTGAGAGAATTCCAAGAACAATAGAGGTGGATAGGGTTGCAAAATGAGATACCAAGGCAAAAAAAAAAAAAAATCTCTTTTATACCTAGGGTTTTATTTCTAAAATAAAACACAATTCTTCCCTTCCCCCTTATTGAAATTTTCGGCCAAGCATGTAATTTTTTTAATTAATTTTGTAACATCAAATTCAATTACCATAATGAAAGATATATTATAAAATTAAAATTGCCATTACCTTTCAAAAAGTGTAACCACCAAAATTAAATTCCAGAGTTATGCAACCTACTAGAACTCACCAAGGGTTTCCAAATTTAATGCAAGAGTTTTGCAACCTAGCATAACTCACCAAGAGTTTCCAAAACCCAAAATTTGGAAATTCTAAATTTGGACTCATCAAATTGTATCATATATAAGTTAATATTATACATTCAATAATTATCATATAATTAATAAACCATATATTAAATTTTAATAAATAGTTTCAAGTGTGATAAAATAATAAGTGTGATAAAATAATATTATTAATCATATTAATATTATTTTCATTTGTGAGTATATAATTGGACTATCCAATTATATTTAATCTGCTATAGTATATCGAGCTAGCACGGGGATCAAATGGACCTACGGCTCCGAGCTCCAATAATCTCAAAATATTAATTAAGCTCTTAATTAAATATTCTGAATTATTAGCTCCGAATTATTCCACTAAAAACCCGAAGCTGCACTCTCGTTGCCGCAGATAATATATTAAGCCGAACCACGTCGGTGTCCATCGATATAGTCATTACATACGGATTAACCCTTCACGAGTATCTCGTAATTAGAGCCGGGTCATAATGTCTATTATACCCCTCTAATTATTTTTAACTTAAGTACCATTGATTCTCTAATGAATGATTTACTTATAACCATTATGAATTTTAATCTTTCTATTCGTAATAGAAAGACTCGAGCACTCTAACCGTTCAAGTACCGAATCAACTCTTAAGGAAGATACTCCTCCACTTCTCGCAAGAAGGAGTGAACTCCATATCTATGAAAAACGTCCCCAACTACATACCAAACCATGTCCCCAAAGTACGTAGCTATTGGTCGGGACTGCTACACCAACCTCACTTTTGTAAATCAAATGACACAGCCTGCCATGCAGGAGTTCCTAGTACACTCGGGATTAAGATCGATCCATATATGACCATCTAGTTTATTGGAATGAATTTCTTTATTTAACGGATATTATAAGAAACCCATTTTTATCTGGGTCCACTCCTATATGATCACATCATACAAGGTACCTCCATTCTTATGTCTCCATATGGACGATCCCGAATCAAGGTCATCATACAATTATAAAATGGACCGCAGCTATAGATAAACCACAAACAAAGTACCCTTTCTGTTTGCTCTCTATGGACCATTTTAGATTACTAACTTCAGACTTAAATCCTCTTGTGTATGACACACATACACTAAGTCTGAAGGCACATGAGTAATCTAGGGTAATTAAGATAATTTACAAAATATGTGATATTAAATAAACACTTTTGATAAATGAATAATGCATCATTTTATTTCATAAAAAATAATACCGTTTAGATTACATGATGCTCTAGGGCATATATCCCAACAGAGCCAACATTAGTAAACACGGGAGTCCTAGGCTTATAGATGAGTAGCACGTGTAAATACAGCATAGATAACTAGTGAGATCACCACTATCGAAAATGTTTCAGGATTAATCCCCACCCTCTCAACCCTCGTTAGATAACAGTAGCAAAAATGGGCCACCTCTAGACACTCCCAGAAATAAGTGAATACTGACTAAAATGTAAAACCTTCAGATATAGTACAAGAGCATAATAGAATAGAAAATAGCTCTAAATAAAGGATTTGGGAGAGAAGTTGTCTAGATAAAATGATGAAGAGAGAAAGTAATAGTTAAGCAATAACGATATACAAGAGAACCAGTGTTAGACATGACCATGGACATGTAAAAGATGATATCCTACGGATAAGGAGACAAAGACATAGACCACAGAAGTTTCAAGTATAGAACAGAGTAATAGAGTAGATTGTGAAGGCATATCAGCGAGCATTTAGATACTAATATAAGACCAAAGTTTTATTAAATATAGATTGGAGGAAAGATAACAAGGACCAAGAAGTTGACGCTTAAAGTCACTTGAGATGGATTTATTAAAGTATAGTGTAAAAAAGGCTACGGAGACTAAGCTTAAAAAATATTGTCGAGACCAGGACAATACCTAATAAAATCATATCATGAGAATAAGTAGAAGTGGGACATCTTTTATTACAGTCAGGCAAAGAGATCGAATCAGAGAAAAAATGGATGGTTAACCAGAATTATACTAGCTATAAATTTGAAAAGTACAAAAAGAGTATGAATAGTACATAGAAACGAATCGTTAACATCCATGTTAATCGCAAGGAATATGAAGTATACATAAGCTTGAAGGGCCATGCCGATAAGCAATTGAACTTAGCAAAGAGGAATAGAGAATTGATTAACTAATGCTATGAGAATTAACATAAGGAGACTTAAGTATCTTCGGAGAAGTGGGAGCACTAGCTGCGAAGAATTCAGTTACATATTCAGTAAAGTCACATGACATCAGTGTGATTTTGTTACAAATATATCGAATTGGTAGAAATCCCCCATATAAATTGAATATTATTATTGAGGATCAAGCATTCAATTAAAACAATTGTGTGTACGATCATATTACAACAAGTGCCACAATTCGTTCAGAATCTTACATGTTGAGTATACTTGGGTGGAAGCAATAATCAGCCGATTGGCCATCTATGAAGTCTTAAAAGTATTAAATCCTTGAAGAAAATGAAGAAATAAAGTAAAAGACAGTCATACAACATTAAATAGGAAGAATTAATCCATTCAAACAACGGTTCGAGAAGAACATAAGTTCAGACCCTAAGAGATGAAGTACCCTAATGCACCTTGTCAGGACGTCATGGAGGGTAGAATAAGAGATAGATAAATTTTATGGATGATAAGTTCTGTGAAAGAATACATCTCTGTATAGATAATATGTATATCATACGGCCTTGTTTCCACATGAGAAAGAAAGGTTCCAAATGTACTTTCAAAGGGTTAAGCTTTCAGCCATAAGAATCAAATAGAGAATTCTATGATAAGAGATTCTCAGGAGTCATAGTATTGAGTTCTTGAGAAGAATAGCAGAAAGTAAGTAACAGAAGATGAAAGTAGCAGAGACTAGATATCTTCAAACCAAGAAGGACCTAAGAAGTTCAATATTAGAAGGGATTTGAGGACGAATCCTATTTAAGGGGGAAGAATTTGTAAGACCTGGTAATAACGACGACTTGTACGTTGTCAAAGATCAATGACTATTACGTTATGGAAGGTATGATACATGATGTAAATCATGTTCAAGCATGTAAGTGCTCACAAAATTACTTTTCGAGTAATCGATAATTCTTTGCAATTTCGATACATAATTTAGCCAAGAATGTAACTTAGACAACCCTTAGTATTTCAGGCATAACGTTTTCATACAATCTCCGATTTTTATGAATTTTATATCAAAGGAAAGCTAAGGCGAAGATCTAAAAATTTTAAGTTGCACTTTTTCCAAAGTTTTAGGGGAACTAGGAAAAAGTTGGAGATTTATCCAGGATATTTACGATTTAGGGGAACTAGGACGGTATGGGATAGACCGTACTGACCCCATAAGCCTCTGACTCTGATAACTGCTTTTCTCACCTCTTACACATATATATAATCATCTAAGGGACTATAATCCAACTCATCGACCATGTATGCACACTATTCTTGCTATTAAGTACTCTGATTTCAATACACAGTTCAACAATAGTAATAAACTCTATAATGCAATGAATGTATGACCATTATTGTATGACAATTATATTACAAGACACATCTTGACTTTGATTGTACTGAATTTAATCTCTGACTTGATCTGGTGGACTCCAAACCCTAGTGATTACATCAGTATCCATCCTCCCGAGCTCGTCCTCTGAGAATACCTGCGAAATAAGGAAATTGAAAGTGAGGGTTAGATCGCCGTATGATCTAAGTGAGTGGACGAAAAATTGAAATATTGATATAAAACATTTGGTTCTAAAACTAGAGTTCTAGAAATAACTTTATATGAAAGCTCTTTTTGTGAAAACTTTGACCGAAATCCCTTTTATAAAACTTATTTTTCTAAAATCTGCTTCCGAAAGTCTTGTTTCGAAAACTTGTGTCTGAAAGATCTATTCTGAAAATTATTTCTAAAACGTCTGTTTTCTGAAAACTGTTTCTAAAGTCTTATTTCTGAAAACTGTTTTCTGAAAACTGTTGTCTAAAAAATGATCTGTCTTTAAAAACCTTGACGTGTGGGGGCATTACGTATCGACGTCCCTCATACGCCTAACTAGATCCAGAAGTACAAATCCATGACTTTGGGACGTTACGTATCATCGTCGCCCAAAGAATGCCACTACTGTCCCTGAAACTAGTGTTCTTGGGGCGTTACATATCGGCGTCCCACAAGCCACTAAACTAGAACTGGGGGTACGGATCTATGCTACCCTCCAAGCTCTGAAACTAGGATCTAGGGGCATCTGTCATCCCTAGTCCTGAATTAGGATCTGGGGGCATTACGTATCGCCGTCCCCCAGTCCTCTACATATGTACATGTGATATCCGTCAATTCCAAGCTGAAACAAGTTACATACTGAGGTGGATTTTTCCCACATGCCTCGAAAAACCATGAAATCAATATCTGAAAATATTTCTTTTCACAAACGTAACTTTGCATCAAATAATAGTAATGAAAATCATCTAACGCCCTATAGCGTAAAAATATAAGTCTGAAACGAAAAATAACAAAATAAGTCAATTTAAAAGAAGAGTGTCCACTCACTGATTATAAAATATGACCACGTTTCTCACTTGCTGAAGAAAGCTCTGGTTCCTACGATATTCTCATTTTCTTGTTGTTTCTTTCCTCTTTTAGGGTTTCAGGGATGCCAAACCTTCTTGCTTCTCCATTCTTTTTTTTTTCTTCCTTCCCTTTTCTTTTTTTTCTTCTCTTCTTCTTCTTCCTCATCTTCCTTCTTACGTTTTCTTTTTTCCTTTCTTCTTATCATTTTATGAATTTGGTGAATAGTATACCCTTTATATAGTATGAGTCATTTGATATTTGGAAGGTTGGAGAAAAGTGTGGAATTTTGGAGAAAATTTGAGATTCTTCCATTTGGGTCCAAAATTACTATTCATTATAATTTTTTACCATTTTTGACCTATTTCTGGTCCGGATTTGGAAAGATATTCAATGTCGAAGTTTTAGATCTTAATCTCATATTTTTGGCGGTATAAAATTCATAAAAATCGGAGTTCGAATGGGAAAGTTAAAGCCCAAATACTATGGGCTGTCCGGAGTGGTATATTATACAGTTTCATATCGGAATTTCGGGGAATTAACCAGTTATCCCCAAGGTCGTTCCATGAGTATATTTGTGCCCCAAAAAAATTTATATTATGTTATCTTCATCCCGCAATACCATAGTACTGTTAGATAGTTATGACCCATAGCGTCACTATTTGTACATATTATGGTGTTGTTGTACAAATTAACTATGTGACAAAGGAAATTGCTCTTTTATCATTTGTGATTAGATCACCAAGATGTATAAATGATAAAAGGTCCATATGATTAGTTCATGGATTGAGATGATATGAGACAGTATCAATCCACAAAGGTTTAATCATTAAATATACCTAGTCAGAGTATTATCGAGATTGGACATCGATAATGCAGAAAAGACTAGTATTACACTTGTGCGCGTTGTGGGGGCATAACGGCATAGTTCTCATATATTTGGGTATAGGATACTCATGCAAGTGTAGTAGGAGGTTGTGTTTTACCGATGGTACGGAAAACAGGTTCGCTCTGGATAGACCCCTTGGAATTCCATTGGTAGTATGACTATGTGTCTATGGAAGTCCGAATCAGGGTAGGTGTATTTGGTCTTAACATGAGACTTGCACGGCTAATACTTGCGACAATCAATATACTTTGGTTTTGTTCATCCAGGGCTTTAACAGGTTCTATGTACGCCTCTTCTGGGTATATTGAGAATCGTAGTGTATTGGGTGTGATGTCGAGATGGAAGTATCACTCCAATCATAGTGGAGATGATGATCACGTAGGATATAGAACTTGTTCTCTTATGTACTGCAGTCATCGGGATAAAATGACTAGGTCATGTTTATCCGATTATAGAGACTAGTTACCAGAGATCCGATATGTGCTTCGTACGGGGCAGACACAATTCCAGCCCCAGGCCTTGCACGTGACCTCAAATGTTAGATCGAGATACGCAATACTACGTATACTACGCCTGATATAGATCACATATTCCTGTAAGGATATTTCTGGAGAATTGGGTAGGCATGGCGCTTTGCTAGAAGCCAACCTTGTCTTGTAAATCGGTAAAAATGTAGTACTAGGTACGTACGTGTTCGGATAGTCCAAAGACCGGATTTACTGCCAACATATCTGGGGATCTCATGGGTCGATTCCCGAAGATTCACCGATGACGTATGACTCGCACTTTATTAATCTGGGATTAATTAAATGAGAGAGAAAATTAATCTGGGATTAGTTACGGAGATATTTTATCTGGGATAAAATATTAATAAAAGAGATAGAACGATTAATTTGGAATTAATCGATAAAATAATATATTCGATATATTATACGAAATTGGATTTCGACGCGGAATTAAAATTAGATTTTAATTCGGGCTAACGAGTTAATTTAGAATTAATTCGTAAGTGACGTGAATAGTAATTTTACTAGGCAAATTTATTTAATTAAATTAGATTTAATTTTGTCGCAACGGAAAATTCGTTAATTTGGAATTAGCAAACCCGAGCCCGGGAGTGTTTGCGGGTGCACTCGCATTTCGAATTCAAGTGCGGCCCACAAGTCACATCAAGCGTCAAATCACTAGTCAATCGATTGATATGATGTCTAGTCACTTTGAGTGACATGACAACTTGTCATTGTGATGTGAATAGTTGATGGAGGTGGTTGAGGCTTTATTGCCTTGACTTCTTGGAAAGTAAAATTTGGTATTTGTTTTGGAAATGAAATAAACCAAATACACTTAACATTTTCTTCCTCTCTCTTCTCTCCTTCACGCCCAAAAAGGGTTGTTTCTTCTTCTTCTTTCACTACCACTGCCGAGAGTTGAGGAAGAAGAAAAGAAAGATTGTGGTAATTTTTCAAAGGTGCTAGCACACTTCCGGAGTCTTACGAAGGTGATAGGGAACCACACCCGTGATCATGGAATCACATCACAAAGCTTGGAGCTTGAGATCATCCATGGCCGAATTTCTTGGAGGACAAAAAGCCCACTGCCGTGAGCCACCTTGGAGGAAGCTTGGAGTTTTTGTTCGTCACATCGCAAACCGATCAATGTAAGTATTCCGGAACTTCCTTGTTGTATTCACATGTATGTTTCATTGCTTAAAACGATCTCGGTTAGACCGTAGAACCCAACAAGTACTACAACATAACAGTAATAAGACTATCGGTCGTTACACTAGATTTCTCTAGAAAGTACCAAATTAATCAAAAGGACCAACCAAGTCATTAGCCCCTAGTATAAAAGGATGAACTATTCATTCATCTCAAATATTTGAGAGAAAAGAAGAAAACGTGATAGGAGAAAAGAAGAAATGAAGAATAAAGGAATAAGATAGAGTCATTTTCTTAACAAAGTTGAAGAAGGATCAATCCAAACCAACCTACAAGGAGCTAAGAGAGGGATATCAATCCTAGAAGATTTGAGTTGTAAAGGAAATCAAGTGAACAAGGTAAAGAGAAACTTGAACCAAATTCTAATATGTAAATTTTTGATGATGTGATGATTAATGGGTGATATTGACTTATGGTTAATGATGTTTAGATAATTATTGTATTAAGAACTTGATGTTATAAGGAATCCTAGATATT
>SKCR01033331.1:0-93708 GCA_019454045.1 Zanthoxylum bungeanum | reverse complement strand
TGAATATTTCTACCAGACTATCAAAATAAACTTGTAGATAGTTTAGTGTTATATGTTAATAATTCGCAACAACCTAATTGAATGAAAAGTGCATGAGCTCATTGTTTACGTGCTTAGGTGAAGTTACAACCCTAGAATCTTCTCGCCCATAAAGTTTATCTCCAAAATTATTATTTACTTTTTATTTATTTTCAATTAATTTTAAATTAATCAATTTCTCTTGCGCCCAATAGTTTAGTTAAGTTAAGTAGGTTGGTCTTGATATTGATAAGAGAAATAATAAGTCCATATGAGTACGATATCCGACTTTTGTCTAGGGGTGAGCAAAACCGGTTTCGGTTCCAGTTTCGCATGGAAACGGAACCTACTCAGAAAAAATTGGTTCCTAACTAATTGGAACCAGAACCTACCCAATTAAATAGGGTACCATATTAATCGGTTCTAATTTTGTTCCGTGTGGAACCGAAACCTACTCAATTAAATATGATACCTTATTAATCGGTTCCAATTCGGTTCCAAGTAGAACCGAATCCTACCAAATTAAATAGGTAACCTATTAATCGGTTCCAATTTGGTTCCGGTCCGGTTCTGATTTACCCTATTTATTTTTTATTGTCAAACTTTGAAAATATAATTATTTCTCAAACTTGAATATTACATAATATTATTGGCAACTGTCCATACAAAAATAAAATAATAAATAAAATTGCATATTGTATAATATTTTTGACTCAATATGTTGACGGCGGATTTTGGTCTCACGGGCAATATGAGTTTTTTACTCCCGAGACAATCCTCCTACAACTGTGAATTTGTTTTGTTTATGGGAAACCAAAAGCAAATTTGGCAAAAGATAGATAAATACACCAATCAACAAAGAGATTTAACGTGGTTCGGCGGATCAGATCCAACCTACATCCACGGGCACAGAACGGACGATATTTTATTACTGAAATATGTTTCTCTCATCTGTTTCGTGCTTACAAGTCTAATTCTCCTTTTGCTCTCTTCTCAACTCTCTATGCTCTCTCCTACAAGCACGCTTTCCCCTCCTATTTATAATAGCAAAGAAACAGTTTTCCTTTTCCCATAAGAATTCTTAGTCGAAACTACATTCACTTCCTTTATCCTATTAGGACACTGACTTATCAATTTTTCCCCATGAAAGTAGGATAACTTATCTTCTTATCCGTAAAAATAGGATGTCTTATCTTTTGGAGCATATCTCGCCATATCCTCGGTCTTCATGAGGTCGGTCACAATGGTCTTTTGAACTAAGAATGCTGCTATCGGTCTGATAATACCCGACCATCCGGTCTGGAGTGGTCGGTTACCGATCATAAAGTGCTCGGACCCTTACTGTTGGCTTTAGTGGTCGGGTCGGCATTAATGATCTTGACCAAGAGAGGAATTACCTTCTTACCCCTGCCGTACTGCTTAAATATCATAGGGCCTGAAAATACCATCAACATCTTGTTGGAATTTTCTAAGCATCCCAAGATCATATCAAGCAATGAAAATACATGTGAATACATCAAGAAGTACGGCGGAATCATACTTACAACGATCGGTTGAGGCGATGCGAGGAACAACGAAAATATTCAAGCTTTCATCCATGGAACCTCACGGTTTTCTGCTCCATTTTGTCTTCCATTTGCTTGGCCATGGTGTCCTCCAAGCTCCAAGCTTGTGATGTGTATTCCATGCCCACGGGTGGGTTTCCCTATCACCTACGGATGACCCTTTGGAGTGATAGCTCTTGGTAATTTTTTCCATAAAAATCACTATTGAAACACCTTGTATTTCGGCCATTGGAGAAAAATGGAGAAGATGAGAAAAGGCCATTGGACGAATCACTTAGGGAGAGAGAGAGAGGAAAACGTTAAGTGTATTAGGTTTTTGATTTTCCAAAAAACAAATACCAAAATCCATTTCCAAAATCCAAAAGTCAAAGGCTTTAAAGCCTTAACCACTCCCATCAACTATTCACATCAATCAAGTGACAAGTTATCACATCAATTGATTGACTAGTGATTTGACGCTTGATGTGACTTGCGGGCCGCACTTGAATTCGAAATGCGAGTGTGCTCGCAAACACTCCCGGGCTCGGGTTCGCTAATTCCAAATTAACGAATTTTCCGTTGCGACGTAATTAAATAATTATGTTTAGCAAAATTATTATTCACGTCGCTAACAAATTAATTCTAAATTAACTCGTTCGCCCGAATTAAAATCTAATTTCAATTCCGCGTCGAAATCCAATTTCGTATAATATATCGAATATATTATTTTATCGATTAATTTCAAATTAATCGTTATCTCTCTTTTAATTAATATTTTATCCCAGATAAAATATCTCCGCAATTAATCTGAGATTAATTTTCTCTCTCATCTAATTAATCTCAGATTAATAAAGTGTGAGTCATACGTCATCGGTGAATCTTAGGGAAGCGACCCATGAGATCTCCGGATATATTGGTAGTAAATCCGGTCGTCGGACTATTCGAACACGTACGTACCTAGTACTATGTTTTTACCGATTTACAAGACAAGGTTGGCTTCTAGCAAAGCGTCATGCCTACCCAATTCTCCAGAAATATCCTTACAGAAATATGTGATCTGTATCAGGCGTAGTATACTTAGTATTGCGTATTTCGATCCAGTATCGGATGTCACGTGCAAGGCCTGAGGCTGGAATCGTGTCTGCCCCGTACGAAGCACATATCGGATCTCTGGTAACTAGTCTCTATAATCGAATAATCATGACCTAGTCATATTATCCCGATGACTGCAGTACATAAGAGAACTAGTTCCGTATCCTACGTGATCATAATCTCCACTATGACTGGAGTGATACTTCCATCTCGACATCACACCCAATACACTAAAATTCTCAATATACCCAGAAGAGGCGTACACAGAACCTGTTAAAGCCCTGGACGACCAAAACCAAAGTATATTGATTGTCGCAAGTATTAGCGGTGCAAGTCTCAGGTTAAGACCAAATACACCCACCCTGATTCGGACTTCCATAGACACATAGTCATACTACCAATGGAATTCCGAGGGGTCTATCTAGAGCGAAGCTGTTCTCCGTACCATCGGTAAAACACAACCTCCTATTACACTTCCATGAGTATCTTATACCCAAATATATGAGAACTATGCTGTTATGCTCCCATAACACGCACAAGTGCAATACTAGTCTATTCCGCATTATCGATGTCCTATCTCGATAATACTATGACTAGGGATATTTAATGATTAAACCTTCATGGATTGATACTGTCTCATATCTTATCAATCTGGAACTAATCATATGGACCTTCTATTATTTATACATCTTGGTGATCTAATCACAAATGATAGAAGAGCAATTTCCTTTGTCACATAGTTAATTTGTACAACAACACCATGATCTGTACAGATAGTGATGTTATGGGTCATAACTGTCCAACAATCTCCCACTTGGCACATAGCCAATCACTCAAGTGTCCTACACCCGAACTATGTACAATTCGCTCAAACTTCTGCTGAGGAAAGGTTTTCGTCAGTGGATTTGCATGACTACCATCTGATGCGATTTATTCGATCATCACATCACCACTATGTATGATCCGAACGAATCAGATGAATTGTCGAAGTATTTATCTGGATCGTTGATGAGACCATTAATTCTTTAGCCTGTGCTGTAGCCTAGCTTAGCTGCTAACAGAACTATATCTAATTTAATTAGATTATTATCAATCCAAAAGGCTTCTATTGCTGCCTCAACTGCAGCAATAATCCACTTTTATTGTTTATTTGGTAACAGTATCTTGCTTGGAAGATTTCCAGCTCACTGTTCCGTTATTCAAACTTTATAGTACCGTTCTTACGACCTATAGTCGTTTATATCGGTTTTGGAAACTTGCAGCAGTGATCCCAGTCACTTCAAGTTCTCCTTCTCCATAGTATAAGACAGCATCCTTAGTTTTTCTAAGATACTAAAGGATGTTCTTAACATCAATCCAATGACTATCACTTGGATTGGCCTGATTGTGACTCCATATGCTCAAAGCGTATGAAACACCAGGTCGCGTACATTTATTTCAATGTACGATTTCTTAGAGAGTGCTAACAACTTTTAGATCTATCCCAGTAGATCTTTATTCCTAGAATAAAGGTTGTTTCTCCCAAGAATTCTACAGAGAATTTTCTCGAAAGCCAAGCTTTCACCGATTGTATTATGGGAATATCATTTCCAAGAAATGATACGTCATCATTACTTAAGACATTCACTTTCAGTGCGCTCCCACTAACCTCCTTTTATGCACAAGAATCATTTTCGTTTTTGAATTAAAACATTACACCATTATGATTACATCAAAATGATAATTCCAAGAACGCAATGCTTGCTTCAATCCATACATGGATCGAATAACCTGCAAACCTTGTTTGCTAGTTTTGGTACGACAAAATCGTCAGGATGTTTTAAATATCCTCCAAAAGGTTTCCGTTAAGGAAATCGATTTTGGCATTCCTGCTGCCATATTTCATAAATGAAACATGCAGCATCAGTAAGCATTATCCAAATGGATTTACCGTAGCAACAGGTAAAAGGTTTCGTCGTAATTGACACAATGTTGATAACGATACCTTTTCGCTATAAGCCCAGCTTAGTGCGTTGGTATGTTGCCTTCCATGTATGTCTTCCTTGAAGACTTATATAGTACCAATAGGCACAATACCTTGTGGTACATCAACTAGTATCCAAACTTGGTTGGTATACATGGAATCCATTTCGGATTATATGGCACTTTGCCATAAAAGGGAGTCGATACCTTGTATCACTTCCTCATACGTAGTCAATTCGTATTCCTCAATAAGATTGACATCTTTATGAGGTGGGATCAGAAACCCATACCCCAGGTTGTTTTCTGACTCTCGCCGACTAACGCGGTTCTTGTGTATTCGAAGGTTATTGGTATAGTTTCATCCTTGATGAACTATTTGTGTTCCATTAAGGAATCGGTGTCTGGAATGGTATTACTCCGATTTTCATCGAGTTTTACTATCCTCCCACTAAACACTGCATATAGGTATTCCTCTCAGGAAAACCGCATGGTGAGCAACAATTACATTGTTCTCTAGTGAGTTGTATAAGTATTATACTTTGGTTTCCCTGGGATAACCCACAACTTGGCACTTATCCGATTTGGGTTCTGGTTTGGTATCATCCAAACATATGCCTAGCATTCCCAAATCTTCAGGAATGAGAAAACCCGGTTTCTTTCTTGTTCATATTTAATATGAAGTATGTCAAACAGATTTTTATGGAACCTTATTCTAAATAAGTTCTGCACTGTTAATGCGTATCCGTTGAAGGAAATGGTAGCTCAGAGCTACTCATGATTAACCTTATCATGTCCAACAAGATTCAGTTTCTCTGTTCGGACACACCGTCAAACTGACGTGTTCCGGGAGGAGTCCTCATTTGAAAGAATACTATACTCTTTCAAGTATTTGAGAAACTTATTGCTTAAGTATTTTCCATTATGGTCCAATCATGGTGTTTAATACTTTAGCCGATCTGTTTGTCTATTTCGTGTCGAAACTCTAAAAGTTTCCGATTTGTATTAAAAAAGAAACACATAACCATAACGCGATGCCACATCCGTAAAGGTCACGGAATATTCATATCCACATCTAGCCTAGCTAGACATGGGCCCACTTACGTCACTATGAACAAGGGCTAACAGATCGGTGGCACTTGTACTTTTACCAAGTAAAAGGTGTTTTAGACACTTTGCCCAATAAACTAGATTCGTAGACATTATTTGAATAGAATCAAATTTGTCCTAGTACCCACTCTTCGAAAGTGTGGATATACGAGTCTTGTTTAATTGTGTCCCAAACAACAATGCCACATTTAAGTTTCAACTGATTAAACAGTTTGAGCTATTTGTTTGTCATGTTATATGTTTGAGATTTATTTATATTCAAAATATAAATACTGTTATTCACATCCAATGTGTTTATCTCAATATCATCTTTATATAATAAAACACTTTAGTGTTCTAGAATATAAAGGTATACCCGCAATGGGTTAAACCTTGATATAGAGATAATGTATCTAGTCAAATTAGTCACAGTTTAACAGTTTCCTAATTTAGGTACACACCCGAAGGGTAGTTCCTAAACTTAGGTATCTAGGGTTAAAACAGTGACTTTCGTCCCGTTTCCAAATCGCAGATAAATCTCAACTGAATTCAGTATCCTGCTTTTCAGCAGATTCTGCACAACAGTACATATTTATGTATCACATTAAGTATCTAAAATCCAATTTTAATACTAGTAGTGAACATAATTATGACAAACATATTTGAAGTCGGAGCCTTGCCCGTCTTCAATTCCTTCATGTCTGCCTTGTCCATACGGCAATCACGCTTCTGTGTCCCCGTTTGCCACAATTTAGCCAGACATTTTGGGATATGTCATTTGTCTTCCCAGAAGATTATAATGACTTTGCCTTTGCCCCTATTCCACACCCAGAAGCCTTTCGCCAAGCCTTGGCCTTCTAGAATGTTGAAATAAGATGCGTCTTGCGCTTCTTGCCTATTGCAAACTTTGGCTTTGTCTCATTGAGTATAGCCATTAACTCTCCAAGAGTTTACTATTGCAATTTAGAATTTCTAAGATCTAAGGATAGATCTATGAAGATCCTTCAATTTCATTATCATACTATAAAGATCTAATCCTTAGTTCTAATTAAGAAATTACGGAATCTATTTGGCAAGCATAATGGATTAAGCACTAAAGTTATCATCACATGAATCTTCCAAAGATCATGCTCTACTATTTGCTTAACTCCAGGCTTAGGCCTAAGATGTTATTTTATCAAATAAAGTAACTTCTTAGTTTTCAGGACTATCCTGATTCATTATTCCCAATTTGAAAATTAAAGTCGTTTAAATACATTTTCACCCAGGATTATGTTTTAAACACTAATCTTTCATTTATCTTGATTCTAATAGTCCAACTATTTAATCAATGATTTTAGGTACAATTCATTATAATGATTACTATAGTCCAACTATATAATCAACTATAATTTAATTGATTAAATTCAATTATATTGATTACTATAATCCAATTATAAAATCAACTATTAATTGAAATAGTTTGAATACAGTCCAACTGTTTTTTTTTTAAACAACGATTAATTATTAGTCCAACTAATATATTAATTTAATGACGGAAAAATTGAAATGAGCGCGTATGGTAAGTAACTAAACGAATATTGCAAATTTAATACTTGCCTCCCACTATTTTTCGGCGAGCCTCTAACCCTCTGATGAGTACTCGGGAAACCTTGTTTCCTAGTGGGCTAGGATCCCGTTAAATAACACACAATCTTGACTTTGGCCAACAAATTGTATGATAATTAACTAGGTAGATCTCTAAGATCAATTGGATCCCATCCAATTCCTAGATCCAGCAGGTGGACATCCAAGTCCGAAACATATATCTTATATATGCCAATATATCCAATATATTGCCTAACCTTTTTCCTCTGAATCAACTAATCATTGGCTTTGGCACAACAAACTTAGTGATCCCAGTTAAGCGGAACCCATTAACCATGGAAAGCTTCGTAATCAATATCGATTGACAAGAAGTGATTTTGACTTTGGCCAACAAATCATAACTTGGACAAGACACCAATATGGAACAAAGCCTTCATGATTCAAACACATCATCGACGGACAAAGGCCTTGACTTTGGCCAACAAACCAATGCCAGTCTTGGATCTTGAGTAAGAATCACTCAATTGAAGGAAAAACGCTTAATATTTTGTGAGGGTTTTTCGTGTGCAAATTGGCAACCAATTTATTATTTTTGTTAAGGTCTCGTCATCATACACCCTTAAACATGCATTCTAAACACATAATAAGGCGCATATAAATAAAATAATAATGATATGCGGATGGATACTTAAACATTGTTCCTAGAACAAATCTCTCAATTTCCTCTCTCCCGCTAGCACAAGTATTACTTCTACCCCATTACATAACACTTCTAAAGAAACCTCATTTACATTAAGGGGAATAAGTGAGAAGAGAAATACAAAGAGTCATGAGAGATAAGGCTGGACACGCAGGTCCAATTTAAATAAATTCTAAATTTATTACAACAATTTCCAAAATTGCCCTCACCCATCTAATATCCATCCGATATACATTATTCATACATCGCAATCATGTATTCACACAAGTATGTTATCAATCAATCTAATCCAATTAATTAATCTGAATATTAATGACCATCCAATGTTCAAACAACGATTTGATTTTGCGCGAGTCAAACTCGTTTTGCGAATAAGTACTCAAAGTACGAATTCTTTAATTAAATTAAACTACAACATTAAATCCAATTTAACTTGCATTTAATACTAATTCATTTATTTAATTCCAAATTTAATATTTACACTTTTAATGTACCTTTACGACTTAGATTCTAAATCTAATCGCTACGGGTCTCAAAGCCCGATTAACATCCAATGTCAATTTAATTTAAAGTCCAATGGGCTTTCAATTAATTTCTAAGGCATAAACTTTTGGTCAACATGGGTCAAACCCAAATACCAAAGCCCATTTAAGGAATCACCCTTATTTGCCAAGAAACCAATTTAGGCCCATTAGGCCCAATTAGAATTAATAAAGGTGCATTAAGTCATAATTGGACTTTATGGATATGGTTTTGGGCCCAATTGGATCCAACCAATTTAGCCTAAACCTAACTTGGTACAACCAAGCCCATTTAGCCCGATTATAACTTTTCAAGCCCAATTTCCAAAATAGGCCCAATTAATTTAATTTCAAAATTCCAAATTTCATAATTAAATTAACTAAAGTGTATGCCATAATTAATTACCCAAATTAACATTTCCAAAACTCAAATTTGTATAATTAATTATGCTCATTAACATCAAAACATGTCCAACACATTTTAATCAAAAATCAAGTCATTTTCCATGCATACATGTCACGGTTTTTAGGGTTTATATGTCCAATTGTAAATCTAATCCAATTGAATCTTAAATCAACATTACCCAATTGTTTTCCAACTCATCCAATGATCAAAAAACAAAAATCACCATGAATTAGGGTATTGTTCATTCTCGGCCAAGCCTCAAAAATTGGGGAAAAATTGATCCAATCAAATTTCATGAAATTGATCATGCACAACTTCAATTAAACATCATTCAAGCATACTCAATCAAACAATTTCATCAAATCATGCTCAAATTGATTTTACCCAATTTTAACCCTAAAATATTTTCATGCTCAACCTTGCTCTGATACCATTGTTGGATTTTCTAAGCATCCCAAGATCATATCAAGCAATGAAAATACATGTGAATACATCAAGAAGTACGACAGAATCATACTTACAACGATCGGTTGAGGCGATGCGAGGAACAACGAAAATCTTCAAGCTTTCATCCATGGAAGCTCACGGTTTTCTGCTCCATTTTATCTTCCATTTGCTCGGCCATGGTGTCCTCCAAGCTCCAAGCTTGTGATGTGTATTCCATGCCCACGGGTGGGTTTCCCTAGCACCTACGGATGACCCTTTGGAGTGCTAGCTCTTGGTAATTTTTGCCACAAAAATCACCATTGAAACACCTTGTATTTCGGCCATTGGAGAAAAATGGAGAAGATGAGAAAAGGCCCTTGGCCGAATCACTTAGGGAGAGAGAGAGAGGAAAATGTTAAGTGTATTAGGTTTTTGATTTTCCAAAAAACAAATACCAAAATCCATTTCCAAAATCCAAAAGTCAAAGGCTTTAAAGACTTAACCACTCCCATCAACTATTCACATAAATCAAGTGACAAGTTATCACATCAATTGATTGACTAGTGATTTGACACTTGATGTGACTTGCGGGCCGCACTTGAATTCGAATTGCGAGTGTGCTCGCAAACACTCCCGGGCTCGGGTTCGCTAATTCCAAATTAACGAATTTTCCGTTGCGACGTAATTAAATAATTATGTTTAGCAAAATCACTATTCACGTCGCTAACAAATTAATTCTAAATTAACTCGTTCGCCCGAATTAAATTCTAATTTCAATTCCGCGTTGAAATTCAATTTCGTATAATATATCGAATATATTATTTTATCGATTAATTCCAAATTAATCGTTATATCTCTTTTAATTAATATTTTATCCCAGATAAAATATCTCCGCAATTAATCCCAGATTAATTTTTTCTCTCATCTAATTAATCCCAGATTAATAAAGTGTGAGTCATACGTCATCGGTGAATCTTCGGGAAGCGACCCATGAGATCCCCGGATATGTTTTGGTAGTAAATCTGGTCGTCGGACTATCCGAACACGTACGTACCTAGTACTACGTTTTTACCGATTTACAAGATAAGGTTGGCTTCTAGCAAATCGCCATGCCTACCCAATTCTCCAGAAATATCCTTGCAGGAATATGTGATTTGTATCAGGCGTAGTATACGTAGTATTGCGTATTTCGATCCAGTATCGGATGTCACGTGCAAGGCCTGGGGCTGGAATCGTGTCTGCCCCGTACGAAGCACATATCGGATCTCTGGTAACTAGTCTCTATAATCGGATAATCATGACCTAGTCATATTATCCCGATGACTGCAGTACATAAGAGAACCAGTTCCGTATCCTACGTGATCATCATCTCCACTATGACTGGAGTGATACTTCCATCTCGACATCACACCCAATACACTACGATTCTCAATATACCCAGAAGAGGCGTACACAGAACCTGTTAAAGCCCTGGACGACCAAAACCAAAGTATATTGATTGTCACAAGTATTAGCGGTGCAAGTCTCAGGTTAAGACCAAATACACCCACCCTGATTCGGACTTCCATAGACACATAGTCATACTACCAATGGAATTCCGAGGGGTCTATCCAGAGCGAAGCTGTTCTTCGTACCATCGGTAAAACACAACCTCCTATTACACTTGCATGAGTATCCTATACCCAAATATATGAGAACTATGCCGTTATGCTCCCATAACACGCACAAGTGCAATACTAGTCTATTCCGCATTATCGATGTCCAATCTCGATAATACTACGACTAGAGATATTTAATGATTAAACCTTCATGGATTGATATTGTCTCATATCTTATCAATCCGGAACTAATCATATGGACCTTCTATCATTTATACATCTTGGTGATCTAATCACAAATGATAGAAGAGCAATTTCCTTTGTCACATAGTTAATTTGTACAACAACACCATGATCTGTATAAATAGTGATGCTATGGGTCATAACTGTCCAACACATATGTCCCCTAGTTCCCGGTTCCAACGAGTATACAAGTTGGTGCCGGGAACTACATAAAAAGAATAGTACTTCTGATGGAGTGACGGCTAGCCTTTGTGAGGAGAAGTTTGTTGGCCTGTCACCACCATATCCTCGGTATGATTGAGATGCTCGGTCTGACTTCTTTTTCCGCCAGAAGCAAAATCCCTTTATCGCCCTTCTGTAAACCAACCCTCGAGACACGCAACCGTCACATCCTCTTAAATGCCCATCAGATCACTTCTAGGGTTTAACGGGAGCCTGCCACTTGTCAACCATCTGTCGTCCTCCCGCCAAAAAGTAAGCAATCCGACCGCCATTTCCGGCTCAAAGGACGCCCAATCTCAGCCGTCCATCCAACTCTGAAAGATCATTTTTTTAAAAACGACATGTGGCGTACATCTGACGCCCTCGTTCGATCCAACGGCCACAAATGCACCGAACAGATTATAAGAAAACGGAGTAATACACTGTTGCCTTCTTTTAAGAACACTTCGAATTTTCCCAACCGGGAGAACGCCTCTCTCCCAACTGTGCTCAGTGAACTCAAAGAACGACCAGACCGCACCGAGCAATCTGCAACCCTTCTGAAAGAACCAAGTAATTCTTCTGAACGACCTCCCTGCTTACAATCACTCGTGGCCCGGCCGACCCGAGCCGAGAATATGATCTTGTGGTGAGACGAAACCCGCCTCCGAGCTGAGAAAAACACTTGGCACTGAGGGGAAATGTTACGTCCCCAGTCCAAAAGACAGACTCGGTAGGACGTAACCTGACCCCGAGCTGAGAGAAACACTTGGCACTTGGGGAAATGTTACGTCCCCAGTCCAACAAGACAGACTCAGTGGGACGTAACCCGACCCTGAGCTGAGAGAAACATTTGGCACTGGGGGAAATGTTATGTCCCTAGTCCGAAAGACAGACTCGGTGGGACGTAACCCGACCCCAAGCTGAGAGAAACACTTGGCACTGGGGAAATGTTACGTCCCCAGTCCAAAAGACAGACTCGGTGGGACGTAACCCGACCCCGAGCTGAGAGAAACACTTGGCACTGGGGGAAATGTTACGTCCCCAGTCCAAAAGACAGACTCGGTGGGACGTACCTCGACCCCAAGCTGAGAGAAACACTTGGCTCTGAGGGAATGTTACTTCCCCAGTCTGAAAAGATAGACTCGGTGGGACGTAACCCGACCCCGAGCTGAGAGAAACACTTGGCTCTGGGGGAATGTCACGTCCCCAGTCCGAAAAGATAGACTCGGTGGGACATAACCCGACCCCGATCTGAGAGAAACACTTGGCTCTGGGGGAATGTTACTTCCCCAGTCCGAAAAGATAGACTCGGTGGGACGTAACCCGACCCCGAGCTGAGAGAAGACATAATGGCCTCGGTTGAATGAATCCAGTCCCGAGCCGATTAACTAAGAGGCCTCGGCGGAACGGATCCGGCCCCGAGCCGAACAACCAAGTTGCCTCGGCGGAATGAATCCATCCCCGAGCCGATTAACCAAGAGGCCTCGGCAGAACGAATCCAGCCCCGAGCCGACTAATCCTTGGGACTTATTCAGAAGGGAAGTGAATCAACCTTTGAAGCCCTATCAGATTTGGCATGGGCGTCCCCTTGCCAAACCAGCGAAAAACAAAAACAAAACTTTTAGAAAATAAAATCAAAAAACGGGGGTGACTTAACACTTATCCCAAAGCAACAACACAGATGCCTCAAAAAAGCGTCATGTCCGAGGTCTCCAAAACACAATTCCAAATCTTTCAATTCAGAGTCCCGACGAACCAGGATTCGGATCAAAGAGCGTTTAGGATGGTAATGGCACATTCCTCTATACGTCAGGTCACTACGAAGTCTGCGTTTCGTTCAAGGGCTCCTCCTTACAACGCTGGAGCAAGTATATGCCACGAGGGTGTAATCCTTCCTCGTGCTATGCTTCTCACAGTCCCGAATGACCAAATAGGTAGGGATCAAAAAGTGTCTGAAACATTAAGGGCATGCTCCTCCTTATGCTCAGTAACACTGGAGCAAGCAAACGCCACGATGGCATAATCCCTCCTCGTGCTATGCTTCTCACGGATCCGAATGACTGAATAGGTAGGGATCAAAGAGTGTCCGAAATATTAAGGGCATGCTCCTCCTTATGTTCGGTAACACTGGAGCAAGCAAACTCCACGAGGGCATAATCCCTCCTCGTGCAATGCTTCTCACGGATCCGAGTGACCAAATAGGTAGGGATCAAAGAGTGTCTGAAACGTTAAGGGTACGCTCCTCCTTATGTTCGGTAACACTGGAGCAAGTAAACGCCACGAGGGGATAATCCCTCATCGTGCTATACTTCTCACGGATCCGTATGACCAAATATGTAGGGATCAAAGAGTGTCTGAAACATTAAGGGCATGTTCCTCCTTATGTTCGGTAACACTAGAGCAAGCAAACGCCACGAGGGCATAATCCCTCCTCATGCTATGCTTCTCACGGATCTGAGTGACCAAATAGGTATGGATCAAAGAGTGTCTGAAACGTTAAGGGTACGCTCCTCCTTATGTTCGGTAACACTGGAGCAAGCAAACGCCACAATGGCATAATCCCTCCTCGTACTATGCTTCTCACGGATCCGTTGGTCAGACAAAACGTGTGGGAACACACTCCCCGCAGTCGTATTCCCAAAACTAGCCAGGCTGGCCATCTCACGGGGGCACTCCCTCCCCGCGATTACTCGTGGGTTCGCATCCCGAGATATCCATTTTCCTGGTCATTCTGAGGTATCGGCTTGAATTCCCTTCGCCTCGGGGGTGGTTTTTTGAACTCTCTGTCTGGCCTGCGAGTTTTTGAACTCTCTGTCTGGCCTGCGAGGAGCTTCTACCCTCACCGTCCTCTCTCTGATAGTTTTCCCCTCTTCGGGAGATTTTCTCCTCGTTTTCCAACAAAACAAACTTCCGGGCTATTTCCAGAGCGGTGGCATAATCTGGTGTATCTTGGATCTTCAAGTGGGTCCACATCTTTCCGATCTTTAAGGCTCCCTTCAAACTCTCCAAGGCCTCGAGCGACTCATATCCCCCTACCTCAAGCACCATGCTATGGTACCACTCAATGAAAGCCTTTAGGGGTTCATCGTCCCCCTGTTTCATGAGCCTTAATTCCCCAATTGTCTTTTTTGGGACGCAGACCCCTTTGAAGTGCCGAACAAATGACTTCCTGAGTTGCGCGAAGCTTTCGATGCTCCATGGGGCTAGACTTCTGAACCACAGAATGACAGATCCCCCCAAGGTTAGGGGGAATTCTTTGCAAACGGAATCCCCTACCACTCCTTGGACCTCCATCAATAGGACAAAACTCTCAATATGGGATTTTGGATCAGTGTGGCCTCTGTAGGGCGTCATAGACGGCATGTTGAATCATCTTGGGAACTTTACCGACCTTATTTCTTCTGTGAAGAGAGATTCAACCTCGCCGTCCCGAGCATCTCCCGTGTCCGTTTTGAGGTTCGCTCCCTACTTGTCCATTTCTTTTCTTAACCAAGATTTTATACTGCCATATGTGTTACCGTGCCGCCTCTTGTGGCCTTCTTTCCGTCTGTCACCTCAGGTGCGGCGTTCCTCATGGCTTGAGATTTCCCGTCCAGTTTCACCATACTTCATGTCTCCCCTTCTGGTGTCGCGGGGGCTATCATATGAAGAATCTGGCGACTGTCTACCCTCTTCTTCTTCCCACGTATCCTCCGTTTGTAAATATTTTTCTACCACTACGGACCTCATCCCATAGGGACCTCTCATCCTCAACCCTTTTTCCTTCCGTTATTTCACCTCTCCTCCGACTGGTTCCGGCTTCTAGTCTCTCATTATTCGTCTATTCGATCCTCTGCAGTCTTTCCATCATGGATTTCAGAAGGATTTGATTTTCCTCCCTATCTTTCCTCATATTTAACTCCATCTTCTCCATCCAATCCGATGTTGAACTCCCTGACGGCCGGTGATTTCCATCTTCTGCCATTGTCTTACTACGCGAGCTGCTTTTTGTTGGAGTCCCCACAGACAGCGCCAACTGTTGATGGTGGATTTTGGTCTCACGGGCAATATGGGTTTTTTACTCCCGAGACAATCCTCTTGCAACTGTGAATTTGTTTTGTTTATGGGAAACCAAAAGCAAATTTGGCAAAAGATAGATAAATACACCAATCAACAAATAGATTTAACGTGGTTCGGCGGATTAGATCCAACCTACATCCACGGGCACAGAACGGACGATATTTTATTGCTGAAATATGTTTCTCTGATCTGTTTCGTGCTTACAAGTCTAATTCTCTTTTTTCTCTCTTCTCAACTCTCTTTGCTCTCTCCTACAAGCACGCTTTCCCCTCCTATTTACAATAGCAAAAAAAGAGTTTTCCTTTTCCCGTAAGAATTCTTAGTCGAAACTACCTTCACTTCATTTATCCTATTAGGACACTGACTTATCAATTTTTCCCCATGAAAGTAGGATAACTTATCTTCTTATCCATAAAAATAGGATGTCTTATCTTCTGGAGCATATCTCGCCATATCCTCGGTCTTCATGAGGTCGGTCACAATGGTCTTTTGAACTGAGAATGCTGCTATCGATCTGATAATGCCCGACCATCCGGTCTGGAGTGGTCGGTTACCGATCATAAAGTGCTCGGCCCCTTACTGTTGGCTTTTAGTGGTCGGGTCGGCATTAATGATCTTGACCAAGAAGGGAATTACCTTTTTACCCATGCCGTACTGCTTAAATATCATAGGGCCTGAAAATACCATCAACACAATACATAATATTCTTATAGAAAGTGTAAAGTTGTATGTATATACTGGCTTTTCAGCTTAACCTGGAAGTCGGTGATTCTGTCTACTATGCTGCTTTACCCTGAAAGGAAAATCCGTAGTCCTCTGGGCGCTTTGCAAGAAGGAAAAGGGACTCATCCCGATTTGCCACTATGTGCCTCATAGGCCTTTCTTCTTTTTTCCATGTTCTACTTCTTTCTCGTTGAAGATTGGGATCCTCTCTTCGACGTCTTTGTTAGAATACTTTATTTTAATATTAATTATGAGCTTCTATTAATTGTGAAAAGATGGGATTATCCCTTAACAAATCACTATCGAATATGTAAATTTATTTAATAAGGGGATTTTGCATAAAAGAAGAATTGATCATATGAATACAAAATTTTACGTGGTTTGGCTTATCAAGTTGACGTCACACGAGGATAAATTAAGTTGTATGATAATTTCGGTGGAGAGAAGAACAATAATAATATACAATAAAAATAAAAACAATAAATAGCCAATTTAAAATGCAACAAGAATTTTGATCTCAGTAGGAGCAACTCAAATTCGTTTTCAAACTGAAATTGACAAACAACTCATTTTAATACTTTGCCTTTATGAAAGGAAGAACGTAAAATTCTTTTAGCAGGAATCAAGAGATTACTTGGCTGATAAATGATTCATTTCTTGGTCTTTATTGTTTCATTGCATCTAAAGCTAAACGAAAAGGACAAAAATAAAAAATTATATAGTGATATGTGAAATTCCATACAAGCACACACAACAAGCAATCTCTATACCCAGGGGGTGAATTAGGTGATGGCCTAATATTGCGGAAATATAAATTATTTCGATTTTATGCTACTAAGTTAGTAGTTTTACAAATTAAGCTTATTGATCAATTTCCCAAATAAATGTATTTAACAATTAATACCCAAATGCAATTTACTAAATGATATGCAAATAAAATATAACTTGTGATAAATAAAGAGTTAAGAGATAGAGAAATTGATACCGGTGATTTATAGTGGTTCGTCCAACTCTTTGCCTACGTCCACTCCCCCAAGCCATGCTTGAAGATTTCCACTAAAATAAATCCACAACTTACACTGAGTTTTCTGTGGCTCATTTGGAACCAAGAGTTTTGTCTCCTAAGTTCACTCCAAACCTTTACACGAGTTTTATCTCTATGTTCACTCTTAAACCTTTACAATGAATTTTGTTCCTACGCTTATTCACAAACCTTTTACAAATCACTTTTCTCAGTATACCCATTCATAAAGGGATTTTCCAACCACAAGTGTTTAAAATATGAAAATTTACAATACCACTTGGGCACTCACAAAGATAAAGAAGATTTAAGGATGTGAGTTGCTAACCCAAGAAATCTAAGCTCACTACAAATGATATAAACGTGTAATGTGTGAGCTTGAGTATGAGAGTGTATGATGATGAAGGTTTTGTAAACTCTCTATTTTTGCCTTAGAAGAAATTATATGAAGGTTGAAGAAGTTGACAAAAACGAAATTGTGGCTCAATTTATAGAGAAGATGTGAAACAACATTTGCTCTCTGTCTGAGACCGGTATGCCGATCTCAGAGGCCAGTATGTCGGTATGTCAAAGCATAACGTCTTTATTACCATTGAATATTAAAGTGCAATATCATATTACTGACCGGTATGGAGGCCAATATGCCGGTTAGCGCACCTGTATGGGGATCGGTATGAACCGTCCCGGTTCTAGCGGCTGTGCAAACTCCAGCTGACCGATATGGGAGATCGGTATGGAGTAGCCCGGTTCCAGAGAGCTTGCAAATCTGCCCAAGGTAGAGCAGGGTCACGGGTATACCGGTCCCAGTGAAAAAAATACAAGATTCGAAAGTTGAAATTTTTTTCCACATGACTCTAATGCATCTAAATGAATTTGCATATATCCTATGATGTTAGAGACTTAAATTATCGACTCACTTACAAAGAGAGCTCTAAGCTAAGACCACATAAGATTTTCTTCAATAGGCGCTAGTCTTCACATCCATTATGCTCTTCATCACCAATGTGATTCGACATCTTTTTGTAATGTCCGTTAATGAGCGTCAAAATCTTCTAGTATTGCATCATCAAAATCCATCTCGAGTGTTATGTCACTAACAATATGTGTAGAAAGAGATGATAAAAACTAATTATAAAATACACATATTATGTTGTTAAAAAATAATTTTAACGCTTAGTATTTTTATCATATTTTTGTTACCCATTTTCGAAATTATATGATGAAGCTTTAGTGTTTGAATGAGGGTGTATGGCAGCTGGTTTAGGTGGTATAATTGTGAGTGTCTCCCATGGATGAGCTGATTGAGCATTGAGGTGATGGCACCAATTGGCCATTGGTGGCCCCATATCTAAGGGTTGAAGCCGAGCCATGACAGATCTTTCCCACAAGCTAAAGTTGATGATGCAGCTTTGAAAGCAGCACTAGGAGTAGGCTGTTCGTGGGCACCAAACCTGATGCTAATCCATAATTTTTATATTTTCTTCTAAAAAAGTAATAAAAAATATTTATTTAAAAAATAAATTTGTCACCCATAGAATAAAATCCTGCGTTCACCCCTTTACTACCATCACTGGACTCAACAACAAGCCAGAAAACAAAATGACTCGCTTTTGCTCCCTTCGTTGTTTCTGAGAGAAAATCAAAACCCCACTGACTAATCGATAAAAAAAAAAGCTTGAGATGGTTTTAGCATACTAGCATGGTAGCTTTAAATATCCACAAATGATAGTTAAATTGGCTTATTCTTATTATGCAAGCAAGAGGTAAATTGGCTTATTCTTATTATGCAAGCAAGAGGTCACCGATTCAATTCCTAAGAGATATGTTTAATTTAGGATTTTGATGGGTGAGATGGTAGGGAGACATTCCCTTTGGGGAAAAAAAAGGCATGGTAGCTTTTATTCGAGTCAGCACACATTCGACACCACATGAAAAAGACAAACAAATTTTAACTTCTATTTCTGCATATAAAATGACATTTTAAATTATCTCTCGTCTCAAAGCCTCATGCAACTGCAAAATCAATTATGCCCCCAGTACCATTGATTAAAAAAAAATGTATGTAGCGGCCATGAGTTTATTATACAAGAATGGTGGGTAGTTCAAAGGCTCTCTCTTCTTCCTTCTGAAGAAAACTTAGAAAGCAGCTATTATGAATGAGCAAATATAGAAGATGTCCGCTATAAGCATCCCTTCCCCAGTCACGACGGGGTACGAAAGAATATATCAAAAATCTATTGCATCGTTCTCTGATGTATATATGGCCACCTAAAAAACAATTGATTTGCAATTACTGTAATCAAACTACGCAGATTTTGTGATCTGGTGAATAGCATTCGCCAGATATCCAACATTGCCTGTAGTCACACCGGCCATGCTGCATAACGTGGTATTAAAGTTAGCAACCCGTTCGGGTATCACACGAGCATGTAAAAATTGTTGATGGATATGGTACCTGATACGACCATTTCGGGTCAAGTAGATGTGAAATTCCTTTGTTAAGTGATCAACCTGTTCGGGTGTCATCCCACTATAGCAAAACATACCGATCTGATTGCAAGAGCCAACATTTTGATCAATGCATAAACAAATGAAATCTGTCAAAGATCAATCATGTAAAATGAAATTTCCCCATACCTGATTAGTTATGTGCTCCCATGATAAGGGTGATCCCAACTGCTCAAGGTTGTCTCGTAGAGCAGTTCGCATTCCAATGATGCGATCCGCCATGACCTGAAAGAGTAAATTGTTGGTGATGGATTCTTTTTCTCTAGGAAATTCAGGAGATTAAAAGAGAGAGAGAGAGAGAGAGAGAGAGAAGGAGACTATATACAATAATCTTCATGCCTTTTCAACTAAACTAGTAGTATATACTCAAACTACAATGTATTTTTCCTTCTTTTCTATTAGTAGGGAGGTAAGCATCGTTGCAACTAGAAATTTTCAAAACATGGGCCTTGAGGACAATCAAGCTACACAATAACACGATTCCGGGAAATGATCATAGATGGTTTCTGAAAATTATATTCTGATAATTTGTAATCTCATCCATACAAAGTCGGATATCTACAAAAGAAAATTCTAAGCGAGAACCAGATTAATCCTCGATTTTCTGGTTTCAACTAAATCCCCCAAATATAGGTAAAACTTTTAGCCGTCCATCTAAGAAATTTTCAATTTTAGAAGTTAGAAGTTGCTGGCATTGTGCAGACATTCGTCATCTGCTTATACATGCAAAGTTGTAGACTACTTCAAAAATTGTAACCAAAAATAAAACATAAATAACAAAAGAAGCCAAGGGATAATAAATTACCTTAACTTCCTTGAGCCATAATTTCTTCAATTCTGCATCTTCAAGGATGGTGGAGACTACGAGTGCACCGTGAACAGGGGGATTGCTGTACATGGGCCTTGCAAGCTGCTGCAACTGACTTTTAACAGCCGCTGCTTGTTTTTCATCTTCACATAGCACACTGCAATAATTAGCACAGCATCAAGTGAAATTAGAAGAGTCGTTGCTTATGACTTCATTAAACAATATAAAATTCCTCAATCTACTGTTGTGTTCATAAGGCACTATCTCATTCAGATGAAATCCAGAAGTAACCCAATAACCCGTAATCATATTAAGAACATAAGATCGTATTACATGAAAATCAAATAAAAACGATCAGGTTTCCACTCCAGATTGCAATTTGTATTGGTAAACCCATGTCCATCCTCCAGCAAACCCCAAAAAATGCCAAAAATAATTTTTTTGCTCCATTAACTGTTGCAAAAAGGTTTTACATCATGCAGACATGCAATTGGTCCAAATAATTGATGAGTGGTCAATATATATATATTTACAATCTCTTTACTATATGTTTTATTGGTTAAGTCAGGCTAGATGGGAGTTTTTACTTGCTTTCCTATGGATTTTGTAGGTTTGGAGCATAACGGACTCAATTAGAAGGTTTGGGAAAAAGATGGCGAGAAATGGTGCTCGTTCAGCACTGTTCCAAGACAAACCAGTTCAGTGGCACGACACCATGCCTGTGGCGTGCCACTGGCCATGCCTAAATCAAAACAGAAACAAAATCACTTCAGAGGCACGACACCACCAGTCCAATCGCATGCCACCAGCTCAATGGCGCGACACCAACCAATTAGTGGTGTGCCACCAAGCAAGTGTTAATTGAAACTTAAGACTACTACAGCTAGTGGCACACCACTGACCCGATACCTGCAATTTTAAGAAATTATGTCCATACAAGGAAAGCTTCCCATAACATCTATAAAAAGCTCATTCCGTCCATAACCTAAAGAGAGCAAATTTTGAGAGTAAAAACAAGAAAAGAACGACTAAAGCAAAGAAAGGAAACTCTAGATTCAATTAAGAAACTTAAGAATGAAGCAGAGATTCACTTAAGAATGAAGCAGAGATTCTCATCACGAGTTCTCTCTTTTAATCTTTTCAATCTTTATGTTTTCCTATCTTGGAATAATGAATTTTCAATGCTCATTGACCATGACTAGTAACTAATTCATTAGTATATGGTTGTAATGGAACTTATGCACCATTTTTAATTAAAGTATATTTTCCTGTGTCGAGTAATTAATATTGGATTATTTATCATTCTCTATGCTTAATGCGTTCTATGCTTGCTCATCAATAAGATAGTTGTGGTAAACCCTAACGAACTTGGAAAAAGGGGGACGTGTTTAGACTCGGGAATTGAACACACATGATCTTATTCTTTAGGTAGTTATTGAATAGAGTTTCTTGTAGGATAGGAAGCAGGGCATGTGTAACCCTAAATAGAACTTGATCTTAACAAGTCTAGTTCAGATTAATTGACATGGGAATATAGTTAGCTAAACTGAATTGGACGTTCTACTTGACCATTGGAATCCATATTTATTGCTCAATTATAGGAGGAGTACTTAATGCTTGTAAAGTGCTTGGTGAAATTACAATCCTAGATTCTTTCTCGCATAAGTTTTAATCTCAAATTCTCAGTTTTATTTATTCTAATTTAATTTACTCTTCTTAAAGTTGTAATTGTTTACTTAGATAAAAGTAGTATTAATACACTATTAGAATTTAGTAAGATTGATAGTAAGTCTATGTGGTGGATCGATACTTTTCTATACTATTTGTACGATACGTGCACTAGCGTGCTATAGAAAATCATTATTAATTAGACTAGGCTAAGGTTTCAGTTCGGAACCGAAATCGAACCGGAATCGAATCGGATGGCGGTTTCGATTCCAAAATCAGAACCGAACCTTAACCCATTTCGATTTAGTCACGGTTCCACAATATGTGGAACCGTAACCAAATCACATTTTTTTTCCTTTTTTGTTTCCAAAAATAAAGGCCTAAACCGGAACTGAACCAGTTCGATTCCGATTCGGTCTGATTCTACGGTCCCATAAATATTGGAATCGTCACTGAACTGGTTCAAAACCGGTTCGGTTACAGTTACGGTTCCAACTTCTTGGAACCGTGAATTGGACGGTTCGGTTCGGTTCCGGAACCGAACCGAACCGTTGGCCAAGTCTAATATTAATGATCGACAACTAATAATAAGCCAATACCTTAGGCATCCTACTCTTTGGCCATAGAGTCCCATATTTTTTGCATATGACTGGGCTAGTCCAAGTAGATGACCATCCTCGAGAAAAATTCGGACGGCTTTGGCATCTCTCTCTGGATCACCACTTGCAAAACCCTGATATGCCATGTCAAAGAAGGGGAAGTGACCTTTTGCCTGAAAATGAACATTTTATTTGACACAAGGCAAATTAGTCAGTGTCACGGTGCAAAATTAGATGAAATGAAATAATAGGCAACAAGTACTTACCTTAATTTGGTATGAGATCTCTCTCCACTGTTCCTCTGAAGGATCCACTCCAGTAGGATTGTGAGCGCAAGCATGAAGTAGAAAGAATGAACCATTTGGTGCATTCTAAGGGGAATATATCAGCAGCAACAAACAACAGAATATCAGCAATGTAGATTTACATAAAATGGTGAAGAAAGTAGAACCCTAAAAACAAAAAGACGAACATGATTAATGGTTAGTATTAGAAAAGTCCTGAAACTGTCCTTGTTTACCTTAATGTCATCCATCAGTGCTGCAAAATCTAAACCCTTAGTCTCAGTGTGATAGTAATGAAAAGTCCTTTGAGGGACCTGGGCATCTCTCCAGATGTTATGGTGGCTGTTAAAAAATTATGTTAGAACTTGGAAGACATGAAATTCAAGTTAAAGAAAACAAGAAGGAACACAAACTTTTGACGTCGTAACTAATTTTTTTCCCCCAAAAAACAAAGAAAGCAAACACAAATCAAGTATTTGACAGGGGAAGGGTGAGGCAAGAGAGCAACAGTACTCACTTGGCCCATGTTGGGACAGGTATGTAGATTTGAGAATCAGGATGAAAACGCTTCTGAAAGTCTGCAAAAAGTCGGCATGCACCAGTCCCCGAGAGAGATTGCACAGCAGCTATCCTTTTATCCTTTATAAACTCAGAACTCTCTCCATAGGCAAGTTTAAGTGTTACCTCTACCATTTTCATACTCCCTCCCATTGGAAGATACTCCCTGAAAAAGAAATATTCATAATTTGGAAATAAAAAATATAATGATAATAGAAGGTGGGATAAAAATTTCAAAGTTCTACCATTTGCAACCGTAATTGTTCAGTTATATGACCAACTCAACCATCCTTCAAGAACAACACAAAAAGGAAGGATGGGGGTGATAATTAGAAGCAAAAGAAGTTCTATGCGAGCGCGCACACACTCATAAGGAAGTTAAGAGAGTTTAGGGTAGTGGCAAATTTCCAAAAATGAACCCATATCCCTTTGACATCACAACTCCTAGGGGCATATGGTAGAGACATGTTGTACACTCCTGGAACTTGGCAATGGTGTTTTGGAGAAGCTGGGACATTCACATGGAGTAAAGAACAGATTCCTTAACAAAGTAAAAGTTAGAAAATGCACGAACAATAGAAATTGAGCAAACCAAAAAATGGCAACTGCAAATCATAATTTAAAAGATATTACAGCCAACATGATCCCTGAACTGTAACGTCTGCTAAAATCCAAAAGAGTGAAAAAGAACAATTTGAAAGATGGTCAGAAATTTTAAATTCTTCTGATTTAGTTGGTTGTTTATCACATGGAATCTTGATTTCATGGAGTTGGATTCCAAAAGCATATCCACTACTGGCCAAACAAAAGCAGCAACGTGAACTAGCTGCATCAAGCTATCAGACATAAAAAGCCTATGATGGAACTCGGTCATAAGTCAAAAGGTATTGGCTGATTTAACCTCACTTGTATGAAAAAACTAAATGAGGACTAAATTAACTACAAAGTACTATTACATTGTAGTTAAAAATAATTTTAGGCACAGAATATCCGTATTTTGTGAGTGGTTTTAGCTCCCATTTAGTCTCGTTTTAGTCCCTATATCACTCCTCCTCTTGTATTCTACTAAGATACCGTAAAACATAAAAAACTACTGTGAAAATTCACATATTTTCTTTTTTCTAAGATGAGTCAACAATAGTGACAGTCTTCTAAATTTCATGCTACACAAAGTATGTTTGAGTGTGCTTTTGTATAAATTGCTTTTCTATAAAAGAAAAAAAAAAAAAAAAAAAAAAAAACTTCAACTAAATGTTACTCCAAAGAACATACCCTTAACCCACTCCCACCCCAATCTCATGTATAAAAACAGAGAAAAACTTACTTGCTGAGTTGGTATGTCAGTCCAATTATTCTGCCATATATTATAAAATATAAAATATATTATTTTAAAATTAGGGTACCACATCATTAATTAGTGGACCCATTACTTGACCTTGGGACCCACTCATGGTTGTTAAAAAAACATTTTTAACACGTAAAATCGTACATTTTACGATTGTAGGAGGCAAAATCTTATTGAAAAGGGAAAAAATCACAAAAGGGGATAAAATTCCATAAAATTGCGATTTTTGAGGCTGTGAAATCTTGAAATCGTACTATTTTACGATAAATCGTATGATTTCATGTATACTCAAAACGACAGTGTTTTCCTTTAAAACGACGTCGTTTTGATAAGCCTCTTTAAAAGCTTCTCATTTCACGACATAACCATTTCACTGAGAAACCCTAGCCATAACCATTTCAATCCAGATTCCAGAGCAAACCAAAATCCAATCCAATTGAAACCCTAGCCGCACGATTCCGCACCAAAATCAATCAAATTCTAGCCGCACGATTCCTCACCAAAATCAATCGGAACCCTAGCTGCACGATTCCACAAAGAAGCTTCAAAATCCAAACCCTAGAAGCAACAAACTTGAAGTGTGATCAATATTTTTGTTTTTTGATTTTTTGGTTGAGATTTTCGCTAGGCTTTAGGTAAATGAGAAGCCATGATTCGCAAATGATGGCGGTGCAACTAAGGGTGGCAATGGGCCGGGCCGGGCTTTTGCAAGCCCGGCCCGAGCCCGGCCAACAAAAAAAAGCCCGGGCCTGCCCGACTCGGGCCGGGCTTGGGCCCGGGCTTTTTTTTGGGCCAGAATTTAAAAAAAAAAATTAAAAATTAAAAATATATAAATATAAAATATAGTTACATTATATACAAAGACAATTTAAAAATAAATCACAAGTTTCATTGATAAATTAACAATTTAAATGTTAAAAATAAATAAAAATGATACAAACATTTTAAAAATATATATATTTATATATATATATTTTTTAAAATTTTGGCCCGGGCCAAAATAGGAAAGCCCGGCCCGGGCCCGAGCCGGACTTTCATTTTAAGGCCCGGCCTGGGCTTTTTCCACCCCGGGCCGGGCCAAAGCCCGCCGAGCCGGGCCGCGGGCTAAACTGCCACCCTTAGGTGCAACAAGAGATGCCCAAAAGATGGTTCAGTAAATGAGAAGCCATGATTTTCCTTTAATTTTTATTAATATTTTTTTTCCCTTTTTGATATTGTTCTTAAATCACTAAGCAAGGGTATTTATTTAATTATTTACTTAAAATATATAATTTTTATTTTTTGTTTTATTTTTGTTGATTCAATATTAAAAATTAAACAAACTGTTTGTTGTTTGATGCTTGGAGCCTTGAGACTATAACTTATTTGGTACCTTGTTTGTAAGCCTCGAGCCTTGACCCTTGCTTGATCCTTGAAACTTTGTGTTTGATCCTATTACATATTTTAAGTTTGATAATTGATAGTTGGTAAAATCTTATAATTTTATTATTAGAGTTTATAATTCGATTTTATAAACCCCTGACAATTTTAGGTAAAAGCGATTCTAATAATCTTAGACCCACTCTCTGCCCAGTAACAGAGAGACTAGACTGGCAGACCAACTCAGCTCATGGCATGCCATCCTATGCAAGTTTTTCACATAAAAACAAATTAAATAATTTATCTCTCCAACTTTCGTGTAAGGGAGAATTGATTGATTGACCTCTTGTTTCCATAAACCATCTGAGTTATACCTGTGGCTCTGGTTAATAATCAAAAGCTTTGATTGACATTCAAAATAAATAATTACCTCCTGTCAAAAGCTCTACTTAAAGAAGTGAAATAGAAAAGGTGTGTTTTCTACCCCAAGGGAAATGTGTGTAATTCACCCAAGAATTACAAAAGATTCAAAAGCACTCTTTCCGGCCAAAACCACTCAAAAACAAAATTAACTAGTTTTGAAACCCAAAGAGAATAATTATAACAAATTTATCAGATCATCAACAGGTTTATGGTTCAAATCATGCAGATGCCGTAGAAGATAACAACAGAAAGGAATCGAAAAGTCAGCGGAGTTAAAAATGTCAGTTAGATTGGACAAGCAGAAAAGTATAAAAAGCATATATGACATGACAAAGCTACATGTAAAGCCGGAATAAATATTTACCAGTCTTAGATATGTTACGTATTATAAGGATACAATTATATTTTAATAAAAATATAATTTTTAAGTGTTTGATTAAAAAATTAACATTATTTAATTGTAATTTTTTACATTAAATAAATAGCTCACATGTTAGCGCTTCCAGCAATCCTCCGCTCTGCTTCTCTGACGCATTCAAGAACAACTGGCTTTCCATTATCATCTCGATAAGCACCCTTAATTACCAAAAAATACATAATTTAATTAATTGTAATACAAAATTTGGAAATGATTTTTTTTTTTTTTTTTTAAAAAAATTATGGTTATTTTGAAATATTTATCTCAGAATCATTTAATGAGCTACCAAATGAAGAATTAAAATTGAAGTAAAGTTAACAGACGATGTATCTCCTGTTTGGCTACTGAGAAAATTATGGGTTAAAGTTTCTACAGATGATCTAATTTTTCTTCTCATCTGCGATGATCGCCAGCTGATGTCAGAAATTTTTTAAAAAAAAAATTAGGTGAAATCATAAAATTGTATAATTGAAAGAGGAACTTACAACTCCAACATTGACTTTATCAGGACTGGGATCGGCCAAGAAAGCTTCAGTGACGCCAAGAATCGGATCTTTAGGAGCGGGCTCCACGTTCCGCCACCACGACGACATCCATCTAGCTCCACTTAAAACGGAGCTCCGACAAGAGACCCGCTCCGATATCAAGCTCCGCATCGCCATGGATCTTCTTCTTCTTCTTCTTCTTCTTATCCTCTTCCAATCTAAAAGAAGCGGCGAGTGATTTGACGTAAGATTTTGTTTTGAGGAAGTACCAAAGTCAGCTTTTATCTAGCGATGTGTTCCAAGTTGTTGCAACCGACCCTGAAATGCGTGAGTTGTCTATTTCTTTATTTATTTTTTTACTTTAATTATTATTTTCAATTTTTCCACTGTATATTTTTTTTCGATTTTTTTTACAGCTTCGAGTTTTTCACATTTCTTTTTAGAGTTGTCAGCGCGCGCACGCGTCTTTGATTGCGCATGGGCTGCTGCTGCCTCTTCTTCTTCGATAACTGGAAAGTCTAATGCATGCAGTAGAAACATGTAAAACCACTAATTAATTATGGATAGGGATGATAATTTCCCTCGCATGTACGCTAATATTCATCCTTGACAGAATTTGGTAAATATTTTTTTCGGATTTGGTAATATAAATTATAAAAAATTATTTATAGCTTGAGTTATTTTAATTTGATTTTTTATAAGGACAATCATATTTTTTGTGAGCAAGTAAGTCATATTTTTTATAAATAAGTCACATTTTTATAAAGATAGTCATATTTTTTATAAGGACAATTGCATTTTCGGTAAATGAGTTACATTTTTTCAATGACAGTTATAATTTTTATTTTTGTAAGGATAGTTGTTTTTTAAGGTAAGAACAAACACATTTTTATATGGACAACCATAATTTTTGTGAGCACAGTCACATTTTTCAGGTTTGTATCATGTACGACATAACTACTCGTGTGGATAAAAATAAGTTCATAATCAGAATAGCCCCAATCAAGTAAACAGACCCACTAGCACAAGAAGCCCGACAGAGGGAAAGCTCAGCCCGTTAAACTTAGTACTAGCCTAACCTCGCTTGTCGTGGGAAACCACTATCGGTCTCGCTAAGATTGCTCAGGATGTAATATGCCCCCGAGGTTTCTACGAGCTCGACCTGTTGGGTTTCTACGGTCTAACCGGGATCGTTTTAAGCAATGAAACAACATGTGAATACAACAAAGAATTTGCGGAATACTTACATTGATCGGTTGAGCGATGCGACGACCACAAAAATTATTTTCTCCCTCCAAGGTGGCTCACGGCAGTGGGCAATTTTTATGTCCTCCAAATTCGGCCATGGATGATCCATCAAGCTCCAAGCTTTGGTTGATGATTCCATGCTCACGGGTGCGGTTCCCTATCACCTTCGCGAGACTCCTAAAGCGTGCTAGCACTCCGGAAATTTTGCCGCAAAATTTCCTATTGCTTCTCCTTCAACTCACAGTGAAACCAGAATTTTGGAAGAAGAAAAACAGCCCCTTTGGGCGAGAGAGAGGGAAGAAGAAAGAGAAGAGAATGTGTGTTGTGTTGGTGGTTGGAGAAAAGTGTATCTAATACACTAATTCAAAAGTCAAATACCAATAAATTAAATAAAGGTAAATGGCTTTTTAATCCAACCAACTACTCACATCAATCACTCAAATCAAAAGTGACAAGTTCTCACATCACTCAAAGTGACAAGTGATTTGACGCTTGATGTGACTTGTGGGCCGCGCTTGAATTCGAAATGCGAGTGCGCCCGCAAACACTCCCGGGCTCGGGTTCGCTAATTCCAAATTAACGAATTTTCCGTTGCGACGTAATTAAATAATTATGCCTAACGAATTAATTCTAAATTAACTCGTTCGCCCGAATTAAATTCTAAATTTAATTCCGCGTCGAAATCCAATTTCGTATAATATATCGAATATATTATTTTATCGATTAATTCTAAATTAATCGCTCTCTCTCTTTTAAATGATATTTTATCCCAGATAAAATATCTCCGTAATTAATCCCAGATTAATTTTCTCTCTCATCTAATTAATCCCAGATTAATAAAGTGTGAGTCATACGTCATCGGTGAATCTTCGGGAAGCGACCCATGAGATCCCCGGATATGTTGGCAGTAAATCCGGTCGTCGGACTATCCGAACACGTATGTACCTAGTACTATATTTGTACCGATTTACAAGACAAGGTTGGCTTCTAACAAAGCGTCATGCCTACCCAATTCTCCAGAAATATCCTTACAGGAATATGTTGTTGGACAGTTATGACCCATAGCGTCACTGTTTTGCAAAAGACATTGTGTTTTTGTACAAAATTAACTATGTAGTAATGAAATTGCATTTTACCGTTTTGTAATTTATTTACTTTCATATATAAATGGTAAAAGTTCATATGATTAGTTCCGGATTGAGATGATATGAGACAGTATCAATCCATAAAGGTTTAATCATTAAATATCTTTAGTCGTAGTATTATCGAGATTGGACATCGATAATGCGGAATAGACTAGTATTGCACTTGTGCGCGTTGTGAGGGCATAACGGCATAGTTCTAAAATATTTAAGTATATGATACTTATGCAAGTGCGAAAGGAGGTTGTGTTTTGCCGATGGTACGGAAAACAGCTTCGCTCTGGATAGACCCCGCAGAATCCCATTGGTAGTATGTATATGTGTCTATGGGAGTCCGCTTCAGGGTAGGTGTATTTGGTCTTAACCTGAGACTTGCATCGCTAGTACTTGCCACAATCGGTAAACTTTGGTTTTGGTCGTCCAGGACTTTAACAGGTTCTGTGTACGCCTCTTCTGGGTTTATTGAGAATCGTAGTGTATTGGATGTGATGTCAAGACGGAAGTATCACTTCAGACATATGGAGATGATGATCACGCAGGGATTCAGAACTGGTTCTCTATAGTGTTGCAACCATCGGGATAATATGACAAGGTCATGATTATCCGATTCAAAGAGACTAGTTGCTTGATATCCGATATGTGCTTCGTTCGGGGCAGACACTATTCCAGCCCCAGGCCTCGCACGTGACATCCGATACTGGATCGCAATACACAATACTACGGTATACTACACCTGATAAAGATCGTATATTCCAGTGAGAATATTTCTGGAGAATTGGGTAGGCATGACGCTTTGCTAGAAGCCAACCTTGTCTCGTAAATCGGCAAAAACGTAGTACGAGGTACGTACGTGTTCGGATAGTCCGACGACCGTATTTACTGCCAACATATCCAGGGATCTCTTGGGTCGCTTCCCGAAGATTCACCAATGACATATGATTCGAGCTTAATTAATCTGGGATTAATTGCGGAGAGACTTTATCTTGGATAAATTACTATTTGAAGAGAGATAAAGATTAATTTGGAATTAATCATTAAAATAATATATTCGATATATTATTCGGAATTAGATTTCGACGCGGAATTAAAATTAGATTTTAATTCCGGCGAACGAGTTAATTTAGAATTAATTCGTTAGCGACGTGAATAGTAATTTTGCTAGGCATAATTATTTAATTAAATTCGATTTAAATTACGTCGCGACGGAAGTTTGTTAATTCGGAATTAGCGAACCCGAGCCAGGGAGTGTTTGCGGGCCCACTCGCATTCGGAATCGAGTGGGGCCCACATGTCACATCAACCATCACATCACTTGTCACTTAACTCACTTTAGTGTGATGAGTTTAGGTGAGTTGGTGAAAGAGTGATATACACTCCAAATCTTGAAAACGTGAAAGACATGTTGACTTAAACATTTACCAAGTTTTGGTATATCTTTCACAATTATTTTTGAAACAATTACCATTGATTTTTGAAATCAAAATATCTTCTTCTCTCTTCTCTCCAAAGGCCGAAACTGTGAACAGTTTTTGGCTCTCTCCCATTTCATTTTCTTAGCAAAATTTGTGAAGAAAATGTGCGAGTTTTTGTTGCAAAAATTCACCAAGGGCTAGCACTCTTCAAGGATCATCAAGAGGTGATAGGGAAACCAACACAAGAGCTTCGAAACTCAAGGAAAAGCTTGGAGCTTCTACCTTTCTCTTGGCCGATTCTAGGAGCTATTGGAGGAAGAAATTTTGTTGTTCATCACATCTTAAACCGATCGTTGTAAGTATGTTTCCGCCATATTTCTTCGTTATTCATTCATGTTTCATTGTTCATTTTGATCTTGGGACTAATCATAGAAACCAACAATGGTATCATTGAGCCTAAAATGAGCATGAAATGTATTAGGGTAAAATTTGGGGAAAATCCATGTGAGCATGATTTGATTAATTTGAATGGTTGAGTATGTTTGTATGTTGATGAAATGAGATGTGATTGGATCAATTTCAACAAATTGTGATTGGATCAAAATTTGCCCCACCATTAGGCTTGGCCGAATATGTGTAGTACCTTAGGCTCTTGGAAAATTTTGTTTTGATGATCATTGGATGAGTTGAAACGAATGGATAAGTCGATTTGTAATTCGATCGGATTGAAAAATGAAATCGGACTAAAATCTTCACCTTGGTCGAGAGCTATATGGCATGTATGGACTTGATTTTTGATTCAAAAATTGTTGGACAATAATTGGACAATTAAATACATAATTAATTGGTTAAATTGTATTTTGGAAATATTGATTTAGTTAATTAATTGATGTATTACACTTTAATTAACTAAGTTATAAAATTTGGAATTTTTAAAATTTGGTTAATGAGCTTAATTTTGAATTGGGCTTGAAATTATTATATTTGGGCATAATGGGCTTGGTTGGGCCAAGTTGGTTTAGGCCAATTGGATTGGATCCAAATTGGGCCTAAATCATTCCATTAAGTCCAAATGTAATAAATGGACTTTAAAGTTTAATTGGGCCTTATGGGCTTGATATTGGTTTTATGACAAATGAGGGTGATTCCTTACTTGGGCTTGGTAATTGGGTTTGACCCGTATTGACCAAAGCCCATGCCTTATGAAATCAATTGAAAGCCCATCGGACTTTAATTAAACGAACATTGGATGTGAGTTGGGCTTTGAGACCCGATAGGATTAGATTTGGAATCTAAGTTGTTAAAGCGCATTAAAAGGTGTAAATATTTAATTTGGAATTAAATAATAGAATTAGTATTGAATACGACTTAAATTAGATTTAACGAGTAGTTCGATATAATTCAAAGAATTCGTACTTTGAGTACTTATTCTCAAACGAGTTGGACTCGCACAAAATCAAATCGTTGTTTGAACATTGGATGGTCACATAATTAAAGACTAATTAATTGGATTAGATTGGTTGTAATGCATGATATGAATGAATATATGGATGTGTTGAATGAATAGCGTATATCAGATGGATATTAGAATGGAAAGGGTAATTTTGGAAATTATTGTAAATTTGGAATTTATAAATTGGACCTGCGTGTCCAGCCTTATCTCTTATTACCTCTTTGTATTCTCTTCTCACCTAATTCCCCTCAATGTTAATGAGGTTTCTATTATTGTATTATGTAATTGGGTAGAAGTAGAATAGTGCTAGCCGGGGAGAGGAAATTGAGCGATTTGTTCTAGGAACAATCTGTTTAAATATCCATCCGCATATCGTTATTAATTTACTTTTCGCGCCTTATGATGTTTTAGAAGCATGCTTAAGGGTGTATGCTGAGACCTTAACAAAGATAATAAATTGGTTGCCAACTTACGAGAAAAACCCTCAAATCATATTAAGCATTTTTCCTTCCGTTGAGTGATTCTTACTCAAGATCCAAAGTTGGCATTGGTTTGTTGGCCAAAGTCAAGACCTTTGTCAATTGCGGATGTGTTTGAATCATGAGAATTTTTTTACATATCGGTGTCTTGTCCAAGTCGTGATTTGTTGGCCAAAGTCAAGATCACTTCTTGTCCATCGACATTGATTACGAAACTTTCCATGTCAATGGGTCCCGTTTAACTGGAATTATTAAGCTTGTTGTGCCAAAGCCAAGGCTTAGTTGATTCAAAGGAAAAAGGTTAGGAAAATATATTGGATATATTGTCATATATATTATATATATGTTTCGGACTTGGATGTCCACCTACCGGATCTAGGAATTGGATGGGATCGAATTGATCTTCGAGATCTACCTAGTTAAATATCATACAGCTTGTTGGCCAAAGTCAAGGTTGTGTGTTATTTAACGGGATCCTATCCCACTAGGAAAATGGGTTTCCCGAGTACTCGACAGAGGGTTAGAGGCTCGCCGAAAAATAGTGGGAGGCTAGTATTGAATTTGCAATTTCATTCAGATACTTAGCTTTACGCGTTTTCAAATTATTTCGTCAAAATTATTTTATTAGTTGGACTAATATAATGTTATTTTTCTTGTAACAGTTAGACTGTACCCAAATATCATTGATTAGATAGTTAGACTATCGTAATCAAGATGACAGGAAAGGGAAATGTCCAAGACATTATCATGGGCGAAAATGTCTTCAAGGGCACGACCTTTGCCGATTGGGAAATGAATCTGAGGATTGTCCTTGGAGCTGAGAGGCTGCTATATACTATACAGATACCTCTTGGGCCTAAGCCCAAACCTGATGAGCTACTTGAGCTGGAGCTTTGGAAGACTCACAGCGATGATTATGAAACTGCTCAGTCAATTATGCTTGCTGCCATGACTCAGCATTTCCGTCGACAGAATAGGGACTTGGATCCCTATAACATGTTGGCGAGGTTGCATTATCTTCATCGATCTAACCGAAGGTCGCAGAGATATGAGTTAGTGAGGAAGCTCTTCCGTTCACGTCTGTCAGAAGGCATGTCTGTTGAATCCCATAGATATGATCTTGCAATCTCTCCCCGACACTTGGAAACAGTTCATCATAAGCTATAACCTGATGAACACTGATGATACTCTTGGAGAGTTGTTGTCAATTCTCAAGGAAGCTGAAAGGGAGATGCTTAAGGGCAACAAGCGCGAGGCGCACTTTGCTTCGACATCTCAGACACCGAGGGCTGGGTCCAAGGCGACTGGAGGTGTGAAGAAAAAGAATCATAAAAGAAAGGGCAAGGCCAAATCGTCAAAGGCTTCTGGGAAGCCTAAGGACAAATCTCAGGATGTTTGCCTCCAGTGCGGCAAGCGGGGTCACTGGAAGCGTGACTGCCGCGAGTACAAGGCGCTCCAGAAGAAGATAAAGGCGGCCAAGGCACCGGCCTCAGGTATGTTTGTTATTGAAATAAACATGACTAATTCTAGTTTTAAAAATTGGATTTTTGATTCTAGTTGTGGTACTCATATATGTACTGATGTGCAGGATCTGCGGATTAGCAGGAGACTGGCCTCAGGGGAGAGTGATCTACGCGTCGGAAATGGGGCACCAATCGCTGTTTTGGTCGTTGGCACTTTTTTTTGGAACTGCCCTCGGGGCATGTACTTGAACTTAATGACTGTTATTATGTACCTAGTTTGACTAGGAATATTATTTCTGTATCTATGTTAACCCAATGTGGGTATACTTTTGTATTTCGAAACACTGGGTGTTACTTATATAAAAATGATGTAGAAATTTGCACTGCTGTTGCAAATAATGGTCTTTATATTTTGAATATAAATCTATCTCCAACATATAATATAACAAACAAAAGGCTCAAAATGAGTAACAAATATGAAACTTATATGTGGCACTATCGTTTAGGACACATAAACAAGACTCGCATATCCACACTTTCGAAGAGTGGGTACTTGGACGGATTTAATCCAAATTCATATGACGTCTGCGAATCTTGCTTATTAGGCAAAATGCCTAAATCACTTTTTAGCGGTAAAGGTGAACGCGCCACTGAACTGTTAGCCCTCGTTTATAGTGACGTTTGTGGGTCCATGTCTAGCCAGGCTAGAGGTGGATACGAATACTTCGTAACCTTTACGGATGATGCATCTCGTTATGGTTATGTGTATCTTATGAGACACAAGTCGGAAACTTTTGAGATATTCAAAGAGTTTCGACACGAAGTTGAAAAACAGACCGGTAAGAGTATAAAGACATTACGGTCGGACCGTGGTGGCGAATACTTAAGCAATGAGTTTCTAGATTACTTGAAAGAATATGGTATTCTTTCACAGTGGACTCCTCCAGGAACACTGCAATTAAACGGTGTGTCCGAACGGAGAAACCGAACCTTGTTGGACATGGTTAGGTCTATGATGAGTCGCACTGAGCTACCTATTTCCTTCTGGGGATATGCATTAAACAATGAAATTCTTATTTTGAATAAGGTTCCGTCAAAGTCTGTACAACAGACACCATATGAGATATGGACAGGAAAGAAATCGGGTTTCTCATTCCTGAAGATTTGGGGATGCTGGGCATACGTCAAACGTTTGGAAGGTACCAAACTTGAACCCAAATCGGATAAATGCCTATTCGTAGGATATCCTAGGGAAACCAAAGGATATTACTTCTATCACCCACGAGAGAACAAAGTATTTTTTGCTCTACATGCGGTTTTCCTTGAGAAGGAATTCCTAAATGCAGTGGTGAGTGGGAGGAAAGTAGAAATCGATGAAAATCGGAGTGATACTATTCCTGGCATAGAATCCTCAACGGAACATGAACAGTCCATCCGGGATGAGACTGTACCACAATCTTCTATTACACAAGGACCGCGTAGGTCGGAGAGAGTCAGGAAACAACCTGAGAGGTATGGGTTTCTGATCTCACCTCATGTAGATATTAATCTCATTGAGGATAACGAACCAGCTACGTATGAGGAAGCGGTACAAGATATCGATTCCGCTTTATGGCAAGAGGCCATGAAGTCCGAAATGGATTACATGTACACCAACCAAGTTTGGACACTGGTTGATGCACTAGAAGGCATAAGGCCTATTGGATGCAAATGGGTCTTCAAGAAGAAGACCGACATGGATGGAAACGTACAAACGTACAAAGCTAGGCTTGTAGCGAATGGGTATCGTCAATAACATGGTGTTGATTACGACGAAACTTTCTCACCCGTTGCCATGATTAAATCCATTCGGATAATGCTTGCAATTGCTGCATATTTCGATTACGAGATATGGCAGATGGACGTTAAAACCGCTTTCCTTAACGGAAACCTTTCGGAGGATGTTTATATGCAACAGCCTGACGGTTTTATCTCGCCTAGACTTGCAAACAAGGTTTGTAAGTTAAATCGGTCCATTTATGGACTGAAGCAAGCATCGCGGTCATGGAACCAACGTTTTGATGAGATCATAAAAGAATATGATTTCATTCAAAACGAAGATGATCCTTGTGTATACAAGAAGGTTAGTGGGAGAGCACTGACTTTTATTGTCCTTTATGTTGATGATGTATTGCTAATAGGCAATGACATTCCCATGCTAACGTCGGTGAAAGCTTGAATTTCATTGAAATTCTCCATGAAAGATCTGGGAGAAGCAGCCTTTATTCTGGGAATAAAGATCTACATGGATAGATCTAGAAAGCTGCTTGGACTCTCCCAGAGCACGTACATTGACAAAGTGTTGAAGAGATTCAACATGGATCAGTCCAAGAAGGGACTGTTGCCAGTGTCACATGGTGTCTATCTATCTAAGGACATGTGTCCTAAAACTCAAGATGAGAGAGACAATATGAGTCGGATACCGTTCTCCTCGGTAGTCGGATCGATCATGTATGCCATGATATGTACACGACCTGATGTCTCCTATGTTTTGAGCATGTGTAGTCACTATCAGGCCGATCCAGGTGAAGGTCACTGGATGGCGGTTAAGAATATCCTAAAATATCTTAGACGAACTAAGGATGCTTTCTTAATCTATGGAGATGGAGAACTTGAGGTAACTGGGTATATCGATGCAAGTTTCCAAACCGAAAAAAACGACTGCAAGTCGCAATCCGGGTACATATTTTGTTTGAATAACGGAGCAGTGAGCTGGAAATCTTCCAAGCAAGAGACTGTTGCCGATTCAGTAACAGAAGCAGAGTACATTGCTGTAGCTGAAGCAGCAAAGGAAGCAGTTTGGATCCAAAAATTCCTAATTGGATTAGGAGTAGTTCCTTTACCAGCTGAGCCCGTTCCATTGTATTGTGACAATAACGGAGCTATAGCGCAGGCTAAGGAACCGCGGTCTCATCAACGATCCAAGCATGTTCTTCGACGTTTCCATCTGATTCGTGAGATCATACATCGTAGCGATGTGAAGGTCGAGAAGGTCGCATCAGATGACAACATGGCAGATCCGCTGACGAAAGCTATTCCTCATCCAAAATTTGAGCGACATGTACATAGTTCAGGTATTAGATGCTTGAGTGACTGGCTATAGGCCAAGTGGGAGATTGTTGGACAGTTATGACCAATAGTGTCATTGTTTTGTAAAAGACATTGTGTTTTTGTACAAAATTAAATATGTAGTAATGAAATTGCATTTTACCGTTTTGTAATTTATTTATTTTCATATATAAATGGTAAAAGTCCATATGATTAATTCCGGATTGAGATGATATGAGACATTATCAATCCATAAAGGTTTAATCATTAAATATCCCTAGTCGTAGTATTATCGAGATTGGACATTGATAATGCGGAATAGACTAGTATTGCACTTGTGCGTATTGTGAGGGCATAACGGCATAGTTCTCATATATTTAAGTATAGGATACTTATGCAAGTGCGATAGGAGGTTGTGTTTTTCCGATGGTACGGAAAACAGTTTCGCTCTGGATAGACCCCGCAGAATCCCATTGGTAGTATGTATATGTGTCTATGGGAGTCCGCTTCAGGGTATGTGTATTTGGTCTTAACCTGAGACTTGCATCGCTAGTACTTGCCACAATCGGTAAACTTTGGTTTTGGTCGTCCAGGACTTTAACAGGTTCTGTGTACGCCTCTTCTGGGTTTATTGAGAATCGTTGTGTATTGGATGTGATGTCAAGACAGAAGTATCACTTCAGACATATGGAGATGATGATCACGCAGGGATTCAGAACTGGTTCTCTATAGTGTTGCAACCATCGGGATAATATGACAAGGTCATGATTATCCGATTCAAAGAGACTAGTTCCTTGATATCCGATATGTTCTTCGTACGGGGCAGACACTATTCCAGCCCCAGGCCTCGCACGTGACATCCGATATTGGATCGCAATACACAATACTACGGTATACTACGCCTGATAAAGATCGTATATTCCAGTAAGAATATTTCTGGAGAATTGGGTAGGCATGGCGCTTTGCTTGAAGCCAACCTTGTCTCGTAAATCGACAAAAACGTAGTACGAGGTACGTACATGTTCGGATAGTCCGCGACCGTATTTACTGCCAACATATCCAGGGATCTCTTGGGTCGCTTCCCGAAGATTCACCAATGACGTATGATTCGAGCTTAATTAATCTGGGATTAATTGCGGAGAGACTTTATCTTGGATAAAGCACTATTTGAAGAGAGAGAAAGATTAATTTGGAATTAATCATTAAAATAATATATTCGATATATTATTCGGAATTAGATTTCGACGCGGAATTAAAATTAGATTTTAATTCTGGCGAACGAGTTAATTTAGAATTAATTCGTTAGCGACGTGAATAGTAATTTTGCTAGGCATAATTATTTAATTAAATTCGATTTAAATTACGTCGCGACGGAAGTTTGTTAATTCGGAATTAGCGAACCCGAGCCAGGGAGTGTTTGCGGGCCCACTCGCATTCGGAATCGAGTAGGGCCCACATGTCACATCAACCATCACATCACTTGTCACTTAACTCACTTTAGTGTGATGGGTTTAGGTGAGTTGGTGAAAGAGTGATATACACTCCAAATCTTGAAAAGGTGAAAGACATGTTGACTTAAACATTTACCAACTTTTGGTATATCTTTCACAATTATTTTTGAAACAATTACCATTGATTTTTGAAATCAAAATATCATATTATCTCTTCTCTCCAAAGGCCGAAGCTGTGAACAGTTTTTGGCTCTCTCCCATTTCATTTTCTTAGCAGAATTTGTGAAGAAAATGTGTGACTTTTTGTTACAAAAATTCACCAAGGGCTAGCACTCTTCAAGGATCATCAAGAGGTGATAGGGAAACCAACACAAGAGCTTCGAAACTCAAGGAAAAGCTTGGAGCTTCTACCTTTCTCTTGGCCGATTCTAGGAGCTATTGAAGGAAGAAATTTTGTTGTTCATCACATCCTAAACCGATCGTTGTAAGTATGTTTCTGCCATATTTCTTCGTTATTCATTCATGTTTCATTGTTCATTTTGATCTTGGGACTAATCATAGAAACCAATATATGTGATCTATATCAGGCGTAGTATACGTAGTATTGCGTATTTCGATCCAGTATCAGATGTCACGTGCAAGGCCCGGAGCTGGAAATGTGTCTGCCCCGTACGAAGCACATATCGGATCTCTGGTAACTAGTCTCTATAATCGGATAAACATGACCTAGTCATAATATCCCGATAGCTGCAGCATATAAGAGAACGAGTTCTGTATCCTACGTGATCATCATCTCCACTATGACTGGAGTGATAATTCCATCTCGACATCACACCCAATACACTACGATTCTCAATATACCTAGAAGAGGCATACGCAAAACCTATTAAAGCCCTGGACGACCAAAACCAAAGTATATTGATTGTCGCAAGTATTAGCGGTGCAAGTCTCTAGTTAAGACAAAATACACCTACCCTGATTCGGACTTCCATAGACGCATAGTCATACTACCAATGGATTTCCGAGGGGTCTATCCAGAGCGAAGCTGTTTTCCGTACCATCGGTAAAACACAACCTCCTACTACACTTGCATAAGTATCCTATACCCAAATATATGAGAACTATGCTACTATGCCCTCACAACGCACACAAGTGCAATACTAATCTATTCCGCATTATCGATGTCCAGTCTCGATAATACTACGACTAGGGATATTTAATGATTAAACCTTCGTGGATTGATACTGTCTCATATCTTATCAATCCGGAACTAATCATATGGACCTTTCATCATTTATATATCTTGGTGATCTAATCACAAATGATAAAAGAGCAATTTCCTTTGTCACACAGTTAATTTGTATAACAACACCATGATCTGTACAAATAGTGATGCTATGGGTCATAACTGTCCAACAATCTCCCACTTGGCACATAGCCAATCACTCAACTGTCCTACACCCGAACTATGTACGGTTCGTTCAAACTTCTGCTGAGAAAAAGCTTTCATCAGCGGATTTGCTTGACTATCATCTGATGTGATTTATTCGATCATCACATCGCCACGATGTATGATCCGAACGAATAAGATGAATATCGAAGTATATATCTGGATCGTTGACGAGGCCATTAATTCTTTAGCCTGCGCTGTAGCCTAGCTCAGCTGCTAACAGAACTATTCCTAATCTGATTAGGATTATTATCAATCCAGAAGGCTTCTATTGCTGCCTCAGCTGCAGCAATAATCCACTTTTGTTGTTTCTTCGGTAACAGTATCTTGCTTGGAAGATTTCCAGCTCACTGTTCCGTTTTTCAAACTTTATAGTACCGTTATTGCGACTTATAGTCGTTATTATCGGTTAGGAAACTTGCGGTAGTGAATCCAGTCACTTCAAGTTCTCCTTTTTCCATAGCTTAAGAAAGCATCCTTAGTTCATCTAAGATACTAAAGGATGTTCTTAACATCAATCCAGTGACTATCACTTGGATTGGCCTGATTGTGACTCCATATGCTCAAAGCATATGAGACACCAGGTCGCGTACATTTATTTCAATATACGAGTACTCGGAGAGTATTAACAACTTTAAATCTATCCCATTAGATCTTTTTTCCTAGAATAAATGTTGTTTCTCCCAAGAATTCTACGGAGAATTTTTCATGAAAGCCAAGCTTTCACCGATTATATTATGGGAATGTCATTTCCAAGAAATAATATATCATCATTACTTAGGACATTCATTGTCAGTGCGCTCCCACTAACTTCCTTATATACACAAAAATCATTTTCGTTTTGAATTAAATCATACACCATTTTGATTACATCAAAACGATAATTCCAAGAACCCAATGCTTGCTTCAACCCATCCATGGATCGAATAACCTGCAAACCTTGTTTTCTAGTTATGGTACGACAAAACCGTCAGGATGTTGTAAACATCCTCCAAAAGGTTTCCGTTAAGGAAAGCAGTTTTGGCGTTCAGCTGCCATATTTCATAAATGAAACATGCAGCATTAGCAAGCATTATCCAAATGGATTTAACCATGGCAACAAGTAAAAGGTTTCGTCGTAATCGACACAATGTTGATAACGATACCTTTTCGCTACAAGCCTAGCTTAGTATGTTGGTATGTTGCCTTCCATGTATGTCTTCCTTGAAGACTTATATAGTACCAATAGGCACAATGCCTTTTGGTACATCAACTAGTATCCAAACTTAGTTGATATACATGGAATCCATTTCGGACTTCATGTCACTTTGCCATAATAGGGAGTCGATACCTTGTATCACTTCCTCATACGTAGTCAGTTCGTATTCCTCAATAAGATTGACATCTCTTCGAGGTGAGATCAGAAACCCATACCCCAGGTTGTTTTCTGACTCTCTCCGACTTACGTGGTTCTTGTGTATTCGAAGATTATTGGTATAGTTTCATCCTTGATGAACTATTTGTGTTCTATTAAGGAATCAGTGCCTTGAATAGTATTACTCCGATTTTCATCGAGTTTTACTTTCCTCCCACTTACCACTGCATATAGGTATTCCTTTTAGGAAAACCGCATGGCGAGCAACAATTACATTGTTCTCTAGTGAGTTGTATAAGTACTATACTTTGGTATCCCTAGGATAACCTACAATTTAGACACTTATCCAATTTGGGTTCTAGTTTAGTATCATCCAAACATATGCCTAGCATACCCAAATCTTCAGGAATGAGAAAACCCAGTTTCTTTCCTGTTCATAGCTAATATGAAGTCTGTCAAACAAATTTTTATGGAACCTTATTCTAAATAAGTTTTGCACTGTTTATGCGTATCCGTTGAAGGAAATGGTAGCTCAGAGCGACTCATGATTAACCTTATCATGTCTAACAAAATTCAATTTCTCCGGTCGGATACACCGTAAAATTGACGTGTTCCAGGAAGAGTCCTCATTGAAAGAATATTATACTCTTTCAAGTATTTGAGAAACTTATTACTTAAGTATTTTCATCATGGTCTTACCGTGATGGTTTTATACTTTAGCCGATCTGTTTGTCTACTTCGTGTCGAAACTATAAAAGTTTCCGATTCGTGTTTCAAAAGAAACACATAACCATAATGCGATGCCACATCCGTAAAGGTCACGAAACATTCATATCCACCTTTAGCCTAGCTAGACATGGGTCCACTTATGTCACTATGAACGAGGGCTAACAGATCGGTGACACTTGCACTTTTACCAAGTAAAGGTGTTTTAGGCACTTTGCCTAATAAACTAGATTCGTAGACATTATTTGATTGGAATCAAATCCGTCCTAGTGCCCACTCTTCGAAAGTGTGGATATACGAGTCTTGTTTAATTGTGTCATAGACAATAATGCCACATATAAGTCTCATCTGATCAAATCAGTTTGAGCTATTTGTTTGTCCTGTTATACGTTTGAGATTTATTTATATTCAAAATATAAATATTGTTATTCACATCTAATGTGTTTATCTCAATATCATCTTTATATAATAAAACACTTTAGTGTTTTAGAATATAAAGGTATACCCGCAACGGGTTAAACCCTGATATAGAGATAATGTTTCTAGTCAAACTAGTTACATTTTAACAGTTTCCTAATTTAAGTACACACCCGAATGGTAGTTCTTAAACTTAGGTATCTACGGTTAAAACATCGACTTTCGTCCCGTTTTCAATTCGCAGATTAATCTCAACTGAAGTCAGTATCCTGCTTTTCAGCAGATTCTGCACACCAGTACATATTTATGTACCACATCCAGTATATAAAATCCAATTTTAATACTAGCAGTGAACATATTTTATGACAAACGTATTTGAAGTCAGAGCCTTGACCGTTCTTCAATTCCTTCAAGTCTGCCTTGTCCATACGGCAGTCACGCTTCAGTGACCCCGTTTGCCACAGTTTAGGCAGATATTTTGGGATATGTCCTTTATCTTCCCATAAGATTATAATGACTTTGCCTTTGCCCTTTTCGGTACCCCAGAAGCCTTTGGCCAAGCCTTGGCCATCCAGAATTTCGAAATAAGATGCGCGCCTTGCGCTTCTTGCCTTATTGCAAACTTTGGCTTTGACTCATTGAGTATAGCCATTAACTCTCCAAGAGTTTACTATTGCAATTTAGTACTTCAAAGATCTAAAAATAGATCTATGAAGATCCTTCAATTTCATTATCATACTTTAAGGATCTAATCCTTAGTTCTGATTAAGAAATTAAGGAGTCTATTTGGAAAGCATAACGGATTAAGCACTAAAGTTATCATCACATGAATATTCCAAATATCATGCTCTACTATTTGCTTAACTCCGGGCTTAAGCCTAATATGTTATTTTATCAAATAAAGTAACTTATTAGTTTCCAGGACCATCCTGAAATTTTATTCCCAATTTGAAAATTAAAGTCGTTTAAAACATTTTTCTCCCAGGATTATGTTTTAAACACTAATCTTTCAATTTATCTTGATTCTAATAGTCCAACTATTTAATCAACGATTTAGGTACTATTTATTATAATGATTACTATAGTCTAACTATATAATCAACTATAATTTAATTGATTAAATTCAATTATATTGATTACTATAATCCAATTATAAAATCAACTATAATTTAATTTATTAATTCAAATATATTGATTACTATAATCCAATTATATAACCAACTATAAATGAAATAGTTTGAATACAGTCCAACTGTTTATTAATAAAACAACATTAAATATTAGTTCAACTAATATATTAATTTATATTGACGAAAAATGATATGAGCGCGTATGGCAAGTTACTAAACTAATATTGCAAATTTAATACTTGCCTCCCACTATTTTTCGGCGAGCCTCTAACCCTCTGTGGAGTACTCGGGAAACCTTGTTTCCTAGTGGGTTAGGATCCCGTTAAATATCACACAATCTTGACTTTGGCCAAAAAATTGTATGATAATTAACTAGGTAGATCTCTAAGATCAATTGGATCCCATCCAATTCCTAGATCCAGTAGGTGGACATCCAAGTCCGAAACATATATCTTATATATGCCAATATATTCAATATATTGCCTAACCTTTTTCCTTTGAATCAACTAAGCCTTGGCTTTGGCACAACAAACTTAGTGATCCCAGTTAAGCGGAACCCTTTGACCTTGGAAAGCTTCGTAATCAATGTCGATGGACAAGAAGTGATCTTGACTTTGGCCAACAAATCACAACTTGGACAAGACACCAATATAGAACAAAGCATTCATGATTCAAACACATCCTCGACGGACAAAGGTCTTGACTTTGGCCAACAAACCAATGCCAGTCTTGGATCTTGAGTAATAATCACTCAATGGAAGGAAAAACGCTTAATATGATGTTGAGGGTTTTTCGCGTGCAATTGGCAACCAATTAATTATCTTTGTTAAGGTCTCACCATCATACACCCTTAAACATGCATTCTAAATACATAATAAGGCGCGTATAATAAATATAATAATGATATGTGGATGGATACTTTACACATTGTTCCTAGAACAAATCTCTCCCTTTCATCTCTTCCACTAGAACATGTATTACTTCTACCCGTTACATAACACTTCTAAAGAAACCTCATTTACTTTGAGGGGAATAGGTGAGAAGAGAAATACAAAGAGTAAGGAGGTAATAGGCTGGACACGCAGGTCCAATTTAATAAATTCTAAATTTATTACAATAATTTCCAAAATTGCCCCACCCATCTAATATCCATCCGATATGCATTATTCATGCATCGCAACCATGTATTCACACAAGCATGTTATCAATCAATCTAATTAAATTAATTAATCTGATAATTAATGACCATCCAATGTTCAAACAACGATTTGATTTTGCGCGAGTCCAACTCGTTTTGCGAATAAGTACTCAAAGTACGAATTCTTGAATTAAATTAAACTACAACATTAAATCCAATTTAATTTGCATTTAATACTAATTCATTTATTTAATTCCAAATTAAATATTACACTTTATTAACGAACCTTTACGACTTAGATTCTAAATCTAACCGTTACGGGTCTCAAAGCCCGATTAACATCCAATATTAATTTAATTAAAGTCCAATAGGCTTTTAATTAATTTCTTAAGGCATGGACTTTTGGTCAACATGGGTCAAACCCAAATACCAAAGCCCATTTAAGGAATCGCCCTTATTTGCCAAGAAACCAATTTAGGCCCATTAGGCCCAATTAATATTAAAGGTCCATTAAGTCATAATTGGACTTTATGGATATGGTTTTGGGCCCAATTGGATCCAACCAATTTAGCCTAAACCAATCTTGGTACAACCAAGCCCATTTAAGCCCAATTACAACAATTCAAGCCCAATTAACAAATTAAGCCCAATTAATTAAATTATCAAATTCCAAATTTCATAACTTAATTAACCAAAGTGTATTGCCATAATTAATCACCCAAATTAACATTTCTAAAACATCAATTTACACAATTAATTATGCTCTTTAACATCAAAACATGTCCAACACATTTTAATCAAAAATAAAACCCATTTCATGCTTCTTAACTCACGACAATGGTAGGGATTTTTGTCCAATTCCAATTTCAATCCAATTGAATTTAAATTAACATTCCCAAAGTCTTTCAAAGTCATCCAATGAATCAAAAAACAAAAATTACCATGAGATTAAGGTATATAAAGTTTCGGCCAAGCCTACTTTTTAGGCAAAAAACGATCCAATCAAATTTTCATGAAATTGATCCAATCCAACTTCAATTAAACATCATTCAAGCATACTCAATCAAACAATTTTATCAAATCATGCTCAAATTCAATTTAACCAATTTTAACCCTAAGTTCAAGTTTCATGCTCAATCTCGCTCTGATACCATTGTTGGATTTCTACGGTCTAACCGGGATCGTTTTAAGCAATGAAACAACATGTGAATACAACAAAGAAGTTGCGGAATACTTACATTGATCGGTTGAGCGATGCAACGAACACAAAAATTCTTTTATCCCTCCAAGGTGGCTCACGGCAGTGGGCAGTTTTTGTGTCCTCCAAATTCGGCCATGGATGATCCATCAAGCTCCAAGCTTTGGTTGATGATTCCATGCTCACATGTGCGGTTCCCTATCACTGTCTCGAGACTCCTAAAGCGTGCTAGCACTCCGAAACTTTTGCCACAAAATTTCCTGTTGCTTCTCCTTCAACTCACGGTGAAACCAGAATTTTGGAAGAAGAAAAATAGCCCCTTTGGGCGAGAGAGAGGGAAGAAGAAAGAGAAGAGAATGTGTGTTGTGTTGGTGGTTGGAGAAAAGTGTATCTAAAACACTAATTCAAAAGTCAAATACCAATAAATTAAATAAAGGTAAATGGCTTTTTAATCCAACCAACTACTCACATCAATCACTCAAATCAAAAGTGACAAGTTGTCACATCACTCAAAGTGACAAGTGATTTGACGCTTGATGTGACTTGTGGGCCGTGCTTGAATTCGAAATGCGAGTGCGCCCACAAACACTCTCGGGCTCGGGTTCGCTAATTCCAAATTAACGAATTTTCCGTTGCGACGTAATTAAATAATTATGCCTAGCAAAATTACTATTCACGTCGCTAACGAATTAATTCTAAATTAACTCTTTCGCCCGAATTAAATTCTAAATTTAATTCATCGTCGAAATCCAATTTCGTATAACATATCGAATATATTATTTTATCGATTAATTCCAAATTAATCGTTCTCTCTCTCTTTTAAATGATATTTTATCCCAGATAAAATATCTCCGTAATTAATCCCAGATTAATTTTCTCCCTCATCTAATTAATCCCAGATTAATAAAGTGTGAGTCATACGTCATCGGTGAATTTTCGGGAAGCGACCCATGAGATCCCCGGATATGTTGGCAGTAAATCCGGTCGTCAGACTATCCGAACACGTATGTACTTAGTACTACGTTTGTACCGATTTACAAGACAAGGTTGGCTTCTAGAAAAGCGCCATGCCTACCCAATTCTCCAGAAATATCCTTACAGGAATATGTGATCTATATCAGGCGTAGTATACGTAGTATTGCATATTTCGATCCAGTATCTGATGAGTGGTAAATCTATCACTATTTCCCACTCATTTAACCTAATATTTTGTATAGTTTCTTGAGTTTTTTGAATGTTTTGATGTGTTTTGTGTTATTTTGTAGATAAGTAAAGTTTCAGGACATTCTGGAGGTGATTTGGGCCAAAACAGTGAAAATTGGACGAAAAAGGGCATTTTGGTAAATTCCCGCGTCGCGACGCCAAGACCTTCAAGGTCGCGACGTCTAACATGCGCTGAACAGTGCTAACGTGCGCCGGGTCCACCAATCAGAATCTGAGAAAAGTTTGACTTTGCTAACGAGTGTCGTGCCACGTGTCACCATCACAGCCGATCTGCTAACATGCGCCGTGCCACGTGTCAGCATCCTACGGTGCCGACAGTCATCATCGCTACGTGTGCCACGTGTCACTCCACGTCATTGCCATGTCATCAGCCACATCACCAGGTTGACCAAGTCAAACTGCCACCTCACCGCCACGTCATCATCAGCCAATCAGGAAGTGCCACGTGTCACAATCCTACGGTGCCGACAGTCTCTTTCCCACGTGTCGCCACGTCACACCCACGTCACCGCCACATCACCATCAATCATTGAGTATCTAATCCTTATTTCACACGTGGCGGATAAGAATCTCATCGACCAATCAGAAGCCGCCACGTGTCACAATAATTGAAGCCCAACCACCTCGCCACGTGTCACCTTATCAGCTTATCCAGAATCTTCAAACAGACGAACCAGAGCGTGCCACGTCGACAAAAGCTGGCGTAGCGACGCCAAAGGCCCTGGCGTCGCGACGCTGGAAGCCTACCCGCACCTATAAATTCAGCTTCAAATTTCAGAATTTGTTGTACCACTCTCTCTCTTCTATTCTATGTAAATAGAGAGTTTCTTTCTCTAGTTTCTTTTAGTTTTTAGTTTTTTTTAGTTTTTAGTTTTGTAAATAATTTTAATTACGTTTTGTTAATATAGTAATTTACTTTTTTACTTTTTACATTTTTTACTATTCACCATGAGGAGGTAACTTCCCCAGCTAGGGTGAAAGGTAATTCTTTTACTATTACTATTTAGATTAATCTCCCTTAAAAATAATATATTCACTATTTAAAATATTGACTTAAAAATGATACTGCCAGATTGGTCGGTTGGTAATTCATTTTAATCTGGTTTAAACCTGACTAATAAAGGATACCGCCAGATTGGTCGGTTGGTAATATTATCACAAGTTTATATATTATTATGGGAGATATTTAAAATAGTAAATAGTAAAAGTAATTCCTTTTACCTTAGCATTTTATTTTATTTTATTTTACTTTTTCAGCATTTACTTTATGTCTTTTACTTTTCAGTATTTTTACTTTATGTCTTTTACTTTTAAGTTTTTACTAGCCCTAGTTATGTGTTAGTTATCTGGGGTTGTGATGAATTCTAATATCACCGGTTTATAAGGGGTTATTTTATAGTTTGGGTAATTTAAAGGTTTACTTATTAAGTCTTAAGCTTAATGCTTCTTGTTGTCTGATCATCAATAGGATTGATGTGGTAAATCTAAAATGAACTAGACATAGGGATTTTAGGTTTCAGCCTTTGACATAATAGCCCACGATCTTCCTTGAGGATAGTTAACCCTTTAATAGATTTCCTTACAGGATAGACATATACCTGTCAGGCGGGGGTAGCCATAATTGGAACTTAAACTTAATGAATCCAGATAATTTGGTTGACATAGACATATGGTTCAATTGGGTTAAACTGGGTATTTGTGTCTGACCATCGACAGAGGCTTTTGCATAATTTAGTGTTCCAGGTTAGTAAACTGATTTATTACACAAACATAAAATAATCACTTCATCTTTTAAAAGATATTAGAATGATTCACAACCCTAGATCTTTGTGTCTTTTGTTATTTTCTTTAGTATTTTCTTTTGTCTTTTTATTTATTTATTTAGCAAATCTACAATCAACCAAATCAATCAAGCAATCATTCTCTTCACCCTCAATTAGATATGTGTAAATAAATAGATTCAATAATTAATAACAACAGTAGGAATTAAGTCCTCGTGGGATCGATATTTTTATACTACTTGAACGATACGTGCGCTTGCGTTATACATGTGTGTTTACGCCGGTCAAGTTTTTGGCGCCGTTGCCGGGGACTTATTTTTCTTGAGTTATTAATTTTGAAGCTATCTAATTTACTTGTATCTAATTTTCTTTATTTTTATCTGTAATTTTTATTTCTTTCTTTTATTTCAGGTGGTTGAAAAATGGAACAATATTGGGAGATTGAAAGATTACGAGCCTTACAAGAAGATACATCCCACATCTGGGAGCAACAGTCTGGTTTTCTGAAACCTGTTGTCCAGCCCAACAATTATCACTGGATGCCAGAACCAAGCAATACTACATTTGCTCATCAGAACGAAATGGGGAGATGTGTGATTTATGATGGTAACCACCCGAGCGATCAATGCATATACTTTTCAGAGTGGCAGAATTATCAGAATCATTCAAGGTACGAAGAACCGTCATATTTTCCATCTCATCCACCATCTACCTTCGATCTTCATTAACAATCAGAACCATCAGAGGAAGATCAGATGATTGACATGCTCAAAGATTGGGTCAAGAAACAAGACGAAAAGTTGGATACAATGCTTGAAACATGCCAAAATCAATTTGAAAGTATTCAGAGACAATCAGAATTCATTTAGAGACTGACAGATCAAACGAGACAGTTACCTCAAGAAGAATTATCAGATCAAACTGACAAAGCCTTCGAGTACCCAGAGATCCACAATGACACCTTAACAGAGGAGGAGGCTGAGCAGTATCAACAACCAGAGGTATCAGTTCAGGAGCCCAAACCAGCAAAGTCTCTATTTAACTTTTATTATTCAGATTCTGACGATGATGAAGCTGAGTTGTTTGCACCAACTGCATCAACAATTGAGGATGGAATTCTGTATCCTCAAAATGAAGATCTTGGAGATTCCATTGCACAAATGTTTGAAGAAGATCTACCTGAGCCAATCATTTCACCAAAATCAGAGGATGAAGACCTAAAATCTGACACATCTTTTCATCCTCAGGCAGATACTTATGGAGCATGCATTTCACAGATAACAGATGAAGAACCGAATACAAAAATTTTCAAATACATCTGTGAAGAAAAGGTGGAGCAAGAAACAGAGAAAATGGATGAGCAAATGTCTGACCTTAATAAAGATCCAGAGCATTCAGGAGAAACATCGCTGTTTTGGGGAGTACAAATCAAAAATATCGCCCAAAAGCTTGACAGAATGGAACTCCCATTCCAAGTCAAGAACCATACGAGACATCATGATTTCCTTTCTTTCTTTGCAGGAACCACTGGAACAACAAGGAGCAATAAGGTGGCACAAGCACTAAATAGGACAAAAAAATTTCTACTACTTTACCGTTGGAAGAGACCCTTCAAAAGAAACGCTCACGGGATTGTCTTTAATCGGACATCCAAAATGACATTGAAACCTCCTTAACAGATGAATTTCAGTCACGTCTGGCTGAAGACGAAAAATTTAGCGCTAGCAGGGAGGCAACCCATGCAATTTGTTGTAATTTGTTTTCATATTTTGTGTGAACTTTTTAATTTTGTGTGTTATTTTTGTAGGGAAAGGCACAAACGAAGCATTTTAAGACAGAAGGAATTGTGTTTGGCAATCAAAGATGAGAAACAATTCATTAGCGATGGTTGAGTAATGAATGAAATCTTGAGATGCATCCTAATGAATTTATACTAAGCGAGTGGCGTATTGCGTACACAATTCTGTTGCCTTAATTATTGCTTTGATTCGCTTTTCAGTTGTAATTATCTTTATTTTCGTAGACAGGATCCAGACTTTTTGACCTTTCACGATTTCTTTTGTTGTTCAGCTAACAATCGTCCTTTGGAAGATATTAGTGCTATTATTACTCACCCTTTTTCAGGTACTATAAATTCAGCCCGTCATTGCACTTTTGAAGGCATCCTGATTTGAAAAAGAAATACATAAAAAATGGAAGCCACTTCAAGAAGACGAGTTGAAAACATCTGTGTGTTTTCCGGTAGTAGTGTTGGAGTTAAGCCACAATACGTAGCAGCAGCACAGGAATTGGGTCGAGTATTAGCTGCAAGGAATATGCACTAAATATATGGCGGAGGAAATCTTGGACTAATGGGGATCGTTTCAAAGGCTGTACAGGAGGGAGGCAGTCATGTTTTGGGAATCATCCCAAAACCATTGGCAGAGGCAAATCTTATTGGATCATCAAACAGAGAGGAACTGATCGTGCCAGGTATGTCTGAACGACTGGTAGAAATGATTAACCGTGCTGATGCTTTTATCGCTTTGCCAGGTGGCTTGGGTACATTGGAAGAAATTTTTATAGTTCTATCTTGGGCGAACCTAAACATACACCCGAAACCGCTTGGACTGTTTAATGTTGATGGATTTTATGATTTTCTTTGTGTGTTTCTTGATGATGCTCGGAGAAATGGGTTCGTGTCAAAACCTATGAAAGAACTCATCTTCACTGCCAGAACTGCTCCGGATCTAATAGACCAACTCATAGCCTATGAACCATAAGTTGACCCTATCCTTTCAAAGATAAATTGGTCCGAGGACGATCGTGGTAAGAGGCGTCGGATTAATCTGGATCTTAACCTTTAATTTCCTGTAGATTTCAGCTAACCAGGTACGACTTTCTTAACTCTCCTTTTACTGTTTAAGACATTGGGGACAATGTCTCATTTAGGTTTGGGGGAGGGAATTAGTTGATCAGTACCTTATTTTTTACTTTGTGTGTTATTTTTATTTTTAGTCCAAAATTTTTCGAAAAATACAAAAAAATTGGAAAATTTTCAAAAATTAAAAAAATATTTTGCATTTTTATTTGACTAAAAAGGTGAAATTGGTAAAAGATAGCTGAGTAAGGAGTTTCCACTCCTGAGACGTATCTCAAACCTATTTCGAAACAAGTTAATTTTTGTTTATTTCATTTTGAATTATTTAATTTGTGAATTCTCCTTAAAACGGACTAAAATGGATCTTCATATGCTCAGTTGAAAGATATTATCAACATATATAGTAACATACGGACATGAGCTAAAATCGAAAAGTTTGTAATATTCAGTGCTCTAGTTTGTATGAGATCCGAGTTATTAAGTCTGTAAGGGTGTTTTAACACCTAGTGCCCTAAAACCAACTGGTTTGGGAGTCACTGGCCCAAAGCTCGCTACATGGATCAAAGATGCTGCAAAAATATATATATCTGAAGTCTGAGTAATTAAGTCCGTAGGGGTGTCTTAACACCTGGTGCCCTAAAGCCAACTGGTTTGGGAGCCACCGACCCAACACTCGTTACATAGATGAAAGATATTTTATAAAAAAAAAATATAGAAAAAAAAATCAAGAAAAAAATCTGAAAAATCCGAAAAAAAATTTATTCCATTGCTCCAAAAAGGTGTGAAATCTAATAGATTTTTAGGACAAAAATATTACTCTCTTATCAACTGCACTTATGACTGTTGTGGGCAAAAATAAGTTGTTTAATATTTTGTTGGCTATGTATATGAAGAATGGTAAAAATAATCGGAGAATTTACTTATTCAGTAATTTAGAATAAAACAAAACAACTAGTAACTTAGAGTAGAAGTTTCACCTGATTAGTTACTAACATCTTTATTCTCTTTTCGCTTGTCTTTTTGCTTTTGTGTGCATTAGTTTACTACCTTTTTACTTTTGTAAAATGTTTGTGGGTATCATTGCTGTAAACCCTCACGAGACTACAACTCGTCCACTAGGGACACCTAGGGGTTTAAAGGCTTGTTGCATACGCTAAATGCAACCGTGATCCCTACGAAAGTGGCTTAGTTAATTTATTTATGTTATTTTATGTTTTGCTCGAGGACTAGCAAAATGTTAGGTTTGGGGGTGTGATGAGTGGTAAATCTATCACTATTTCCCACTCATTTAACCTAATATTTTGTATAGTTTCTTGAGTTTTGTGAATATTTTGATGTGTTTTGTGTTATTTTGTAGATAAATAAAGTTTCAGGACATTCTGGAGGTGATTTGGGCAGAAATAGTGAAAATTGGACGAAAAAGGGCATTTTGGTAAATTCCAGCGTCGCGACGCCAAGACCTTCAGCGTCGCGACGTCTAACATGCGCCGAACAGTGCTAACGTACGCCGGGTCCACAAATCAGAATCTGAGAAAAGTTTGACTTTGCTAACGTGCGCCGTGCCACGTGTCACCATCACAGCCGATCTGCTAACATGCGCCGTGCCACGTGTCAGCATCCTACGGTGCCGACAGTCATCATTGCCACGTGTGCCACATGTCACTCCATGTCATTGCCACGTCATCAGCCACATCACCAGGTTGACCAAGTCAAACTGCCACCTCACCGCCACGTCATCATAAGCCAATCAGGAAGTGCCACGAGTCGCAATCCTACGGTGCCGACAGTCTCTTTCCCACGTGTCGCCACGTCACCCCCACGTCACCGCCACGTCACCATCAATCCTTGAGTATCTAATCCTTATTTGACACATGGCGGATAAGAATCTCATCGACCGATCAGAAGCCGCCACGTGTCACAATAATTGAAGCCCAACCATCTCGCCACGTGTCACCTTATCAGCTTATCCAGAATCTTCAAACAGACGAACCAAAGCGTGCCACGTCGACAAAAGCTGGCGTAGCGACGCCAAAGGCCCTGGCGTCGCGACGCTGGAAGCCTACCCGCGCCTATAAATTCAGCTTCAAATTTCAGAATTTGTTGTACCACTCTCTCTCTTCTATTCTATGTAAAGAGAAAGTTTGTCTCTCTAGTTTCTTTTAGTTTTTAGTTTTTTTTAGTTTTTAGTTTTGTAAATAATTTTAATTACGTTTTGTTAATATAGTAATTTACTTTTTTACTTTTTACAGTTTTTACTATTTACCATGAGGAGGTAACTTCCCCAGCTAGGGTGAAAGGTAATTCTTTTACTATTACTATTTAGATTAATCTCCCTTAAAAATAATATATTCACTATTTAAAATATTGACTTAAAAAGGATACTGCCAGATTGGTCGGTTGGTAATTCATTTTAATCTGGTTTAAACCTGACTAATAAAGGATACCGCCAGATTGGTCGGTTGGTAATATTATCACAAGTTTATATATTATTTTATGGGAGATATCTAAAATAGTAAATAGTAAAAGTAATTCCTTTTACCTTAGCATTTTATTTTATTTTATTTTATTTTACTTTTCAGCATTTACTTTATGTCTTTTACTTTTCAGTATTTTTACTTTATGTCTTTTACTTTTAAGTTTTTACTAGCCCTAGTTATGTGTTAGTTATCTGGGGTTGTGATGAATTCTAATATCACCGGTTTATAAGGGGTTATTTTATAGTTTGGGTAATTTAAAGGTTTACTTATTAAGTCTTAAGCTTAATGCTTCTTGTTGTCTGATCATCAATATGATTGATGTGGTAAATCTAAAATGAACTAGACATAAGGATTTTAGGTTTCAGCCTTAGACTTAATAGCCCACGATCTTCCTTGAGGATATATAACCCTTTAATAGATTTCCTTACAGGATAGACATATACCTGTCAGGTGGGGGTAGCCATAATTGGAACTTAAACTTAATGAATCCAGATAATTTGGTTGACATAGACATATGGTTCAATTGGGTTAAACTGGGTATTTGTGTCTGACCATCGACAGAGGCTTTTGCATAATTTAGTGTTCCAGGTTAGTAAACTGATTTATTACACAAACATAAAATAATCACTTCATCTTTTAAAAGATATTAGAATGATTCACAACCCTAGATCTTTGTGTCTTTTGTTATTTTCTTTAGTATTTTCTTTTGTCTTTTTATTTATTTATTTAGCAAATCTACAATCAACCAAATCAATAAAGCAATCATTCTCTTCACCCTCAATTAGATATATGTAAATAAATAGATTCAATAATTAATAACAACAGTAGGAATTAAGTCCTCGTGGGATCGATATTTTTATACTACTTGAACGATACGTGCGCTTGCGTTATACGTGTGTGTTTACGCCGGTCAGTATCGAATGTCACGTGCAAGGCCTGGGCCTGGAAATGTGTCTGCCCCGTACGAAGAACATATCGGATCTCTGGTAACTAGTCTCTATAATCGGATAAACATGACCTAGTCATAATATCCCGATAGCTGCAACATATAAGAGAACGAGTTCCGTATCCTACGTGATCATCATCTCCACTATGACTGGAGTGATACTTCCATCTCGACATCACACCCTATACACTACGATTCTCAATATACCCAGAAGAGGCGTACGCAGAACCTGTTAAAGCCCTGGACGACCAAAACCAAAGTATATTGATTGTCGCAAGTATTAGCGGTGCAAGTCTCAGGTTAAGACCAAATACACCTACCCTGATTCGGACTTCCATAGACACATAGTCATACTACTAATGGAATTCCGAGGGGTCTACCTAGAGCGAAGCTGTTTTCCGTACCATCGGTAAAACACAACCTCCTACTACACTTGCATGAGTAGCCTATACCTAAAAATATGAGAACTATGCCGATATGCCCTCACAATGCGCACAAGTGTAATACTAGTCTATTCCGTATTATCGATGTCCAGTTTCGATAATACTACGACTAGGGATATTTAATGATTAAACCTTCGTGGATTGATAATGTCTCATATCTTATCAATCCGGAACTAATCATATGGACCTTTCATCATTTATATATCTTGGTGATCTAATCACAAATGATAAAATAACAATTTCCTTTGTCACACAGTTAATTTGTACAACAATACCATGATCTGTACAAATAGTGATGCTATGGGTCATAACTGTCCAACACGACCCACCTCATGGGGGACACTACAAGAAAATTGAATATGTGGATAAAAATAAATTCATAGTCAGAATAACCCCAATCAAGTAAAATAAGCCAACTAGCACAAGAAGCTCGACAGAGAGAAAGCTCGGCCCGTTAAACTTAGTACTAGCTTAAGCTCGCTTATCATGGGAAACCATTATCGGCCTCACTAAGATTACTCAAGATGTGATATGCCCCCGAGGTTTCTATGAGCTCGACCCACCTCATGGGGGATACTGCAAGAAAATTGGAGATTACCGACCAAATATTTGGTCGGTAATTTCAAAAATTCAGTCTGTAATCACGATTACCAACCGAAACAGATAAAATTTTTCGATCGATATTTGGGTCGTCGGTAATAAATTACTGATCGAAATAGGTTTGGTTGGAAAAATCACTGACCGAATTACCTACCGAAACATAATTCAGTCGATAATTTATTAAAAAATTTAATTTAATTTTACCGATCAAACTATATTCGGTCAGTAAACTCACTGCATACCCCACGACCTGGAGACCATCGATTATTTATTTTTTCAAGAGTCCAAGTTCGCTTCTCGTTGGTTAAGTTTATAGTGACCTAAAGGCCACGTGGAGCTATGAATGTCCACAAATGATCAAGAATTCAATTAAAGGAAGAATATCACCACAAGTCAATTGTGTCACCAAGAATCTCTCCCTCCAGTTTTTTTTTTTGAAATAATCTCTCCCTCCAATTTAAGATAGGATAAAATCCTTATAAATTAGGGATTTCATTGTTGGACAATTATGACCCATAGCATCACTATTTGTACAGATCATGGTGTTGTTGTACAAATTAACTATGTGACAAAGGAAATTGCCCTTTTATCATTTGTAATTAGATTACCAAGATATATAAATGATAAAAGGTCCTTATGATTAGTTCCGGATTGAGATAATATGAGACAGTATCAATCCACGAAGGTTTAATTATTAAATATCCTTAGTCAGAGTATTATCGAGATTGGACATCGATAATGCGTAAAAGACTAGTATTACAATTGTGCGCATTGTGGGAGCATAACAACATAGTTCTCATATATTTGGGTATATGATACTCATGCAAGTGTAAAAGGAGGTTGTGTTTACCGACGGTACGGGAACAGCTTCGCTCTGGATAGACCCCTCAGAATTCCATTGGTAGTATGACTATATGTCTATGGAAGTCCGAATCAGGGTAGGTGTATTTGGTCTTAACCTGAGACTTGCAACGCTAATACTTGCGACAATCAATATACTTTGGTTTTGGTCATCCAGGGTTTTAACAGGTTCTGTGTACGCCTCTTCTGGGTATATTGAGAATCGAAGTGTATTGGGTGTGATGTCAAGACAGAAGTATCACTCCAGTCATAGTGGAGATGATGATCACGTAGGATACGGAACTGGTGCTCTTTTATGCTGCAGCTATCGGGATATTATGACTAGGTCATGTTTATCCGATTATAGAGACTAGTTACCAGAGATCCGATATGTGCTTCGTACGGGGCAGACATAATTCCAGCCCCAGGCCTTGCACGTGACATCTGTTGCTGGATCGAAATATGCAATACTACGTATACTACGCCAGATATAGATCACTTATTCCTATAAGGATATTTCTGGAGAATTGGGTAGGCACGGTGCTTTGCTAGAAGCCAACCATGTCTTGTAAATCGGTAAAAACGTAGTACTAGGTACGTACGTGTTCGGATAGTCCGACGTCCGGATTTACTGCCAACATATCCGGGGATCTCATGGGTCGCTTCCCGAAGATTCACCGATGACGTATGACTCGCACTTTATTAATCTGGGATTAATTATAAGAGAGAGAAAAAATTAATCTGGGATTAATTACGGAGATATTTTATCTGGGATAAAATATTAATTATAAGAGAGAGAACGATTAATTTGGAATTAATCGATAAAATAATATATTCGATATATTATAAGAAATTGGATTTCGACGCGGAATTAAAATTAGATTTTAATTCGGGCGAACGAGTTAATTTAGAATTAATTCGCTAGCGACGTGAATAGTAATTTTGCTAGGCAAAATTATTTAATTGAATTTGATTTAATTACATCGCAACGGAAAATTCGTTAATTTGGAATTAGCGAACCCGAGCCCGGGAGTGTTTGCGGGCCCACTCGCTTTTCGAATTCAAGTGCGGCCCACAAGTCACATCTTGCGTCAAATCACTAGTCAATCAAGTGATGTGATGTCTAGTCACTTTTGATGTGAATTGTGATAGAGGTGGTTGTGAGGTTTAAATGCCATTTACCTTTTTTGGAATTTGGTATATGTTTTGAATTTTTGGAAAATCATTTACAACTTTTCACAACCAACACATAAACTCTATCTCTTTCTTCTCTCTTGTTTCGGCCGTAGGCCATTTTCTTTCCTCTCCAAATTTTGACATTGCCGAGAGTTGAAGGCGCATCTTATTTCGACATTCTAGAAGGCCGAGGCTTGGCCAAAGGCTTCTGGGGTGTGGAAAAAGGGCAAAGGCAAAATCATTATAATCTTATGGGAAGACAAATGACATATCCCAAGATGTCTGCCTAAACTGTGGCAAACGGGATCACTGGAAGCGTGACTGCCGTATGGACAAGGCAGACATAAAGGAATTGAAGACGGGGCTAGGTTCTGACTTCAAATATGTTTGTCATAAACATGTTCACTACTAGTATTAAAATTGGATTTTAGATACTAAGTGTGGTACATAAATATGCATTGATGTGCAGAATCTGTTGGTTAGTAGGATACTGACTTCAGTTGAGATTTATCTACGAATGAAAACGGGACCAAAGTCGCTGTTTTAACCGTAGAGACCTAAGTTTAGGAACTACCCTTCGGGTGTGTACTTAAATTAGGAAACTGTTACAATGTAACTAGTTTGACTAGAAACATTATCTCTGTATTAGGGTTTAACCCGTTATGGGTATACCTTTATATTCTAGAACACTAAAGTGTTTTATTTTATAAAGATGATATTGAGATAAACACATTAGATGTGAATAACAGTATTTATATTTAGAATATAAATAAATCTCGAACATATGGCATGACAAACAAATAGCTCAAACTGAATTAAACAGTTGAGACTTATAAGTGGCATTGTTGTCTGGGACACGATTAACAAGACTCGTATATCCACACTTTCGAAGTGTGGGTACTAGGACAAATTTTATTCTATTCAAATGATGTCTACGAATCTAGTTTATTGGGCAAAATGCCTAAAACACCTTTTACTTGGTAAAAAGTGCAAATGCCACCGATCTGTTAGCCCTCGTTCATAGTGACGTAAGTGGGCCCATATCTAGCTAGGCTAGAGGTGGACATGAATATTTTGTAACCTTTACGGATGTGGCATTGCGTTATGGTTATGTCTTTCTTTTAGAAACACGGATCGGAAACTTTTGATGAATTCAAAGAGTTTCGACACGGAGTAGAAAGACAGACCGACTAAAGTATTAAACCATCACGGTTAGAACATGATGAAAATACTTAAACAATAAGTTTCTCAAATACTTGAAAGAGTATAGTATTCTTTCAATGAGGACTCCTCCCGGAACACGTCAGTTTGACGGTGTGTCTAAACGGAGAAACCGAATTTTGTTGGACATGATAAGGTTAATCATGAGTCGCTCTGAGCTACCATTTCCTTCAAGGGATACGCATAAACAGTGCAAAACTTATTTTGAATAAGGTTCCATAATAATCTGTTTGACAAACTTCACATTAGATATGAACATGAAAGAAACTGGGTTTTCTCATTCCTGAAGATTTGGGTATGCAAGGCATATGTTTGGATGATACCAAACTAGAACCCAAATCGGATAAGTGCCTAAGTTGTAGGTTATCCTAGGGAAACCAAAGTATAGTACTTATACATCTCACAAGAGAACAATGTAATTGTTGCTCGCCATGCGGTTTTCCTAAGAGGAATACCTATATGCAGTGGTAAGTGGGAGGAAAGTAAAACTCGATGAAAATTGAAGTAATACTATTCAAGGCACTGATTCCTTAATGGAACACAAATAGTTCATCAAGGATGAAACTATACCAATAATCTTCGAATACACAAGAACCGCGTAAGTCAGAGAGAGTCAGAAAACAACCTAGGAGGTATGGGTTTCTGATCTCACCTCATAAAGATGTCAATCTTATTGAGGAATATGAACTGACTACGTATGAGGAAGTGATAAAAGATATCGACTCTCTATTATGGCAAAGTGCCATGATGTCTGAAATGGATTCCATGTATACCAACCAACTTTAGACACTGATTATTGTACCGGAAGGCATTATGCCTATTGGTACTATATGAGTCTTCAAGGAAGACATACATGGAAGGCAACATACCAACGTACTAAGCTGGGCTTGTAGCGAAAAGGTATCATTATCAACATTGTGTCGATTACAACGAAACCTTTTACTTGTTGCCATGGTTAAATCCATTTGGATAATGCTTGCTAATTCTGCATGTTTCATTCATGAAATATGGCAGCTGAATGCCAAAACCACTTTCCTTAACGGAAACCTTTTGGAGGATGTTTATAACATCCTGACGGTTTTGTCGTACCAAAACAATCAAACAAGGTTTGCAAGTTAATTCGATCCATTTATGGATTGAAGCAAACATTGGGTTATTGGAACTATCGTTTTGATGTAATCATAATGGTATATGATTTAATTCAAAACGAAAATGATTCTTGTGTATATAAGGAGGTTAGTGGGAGCGCACTGATAGTGAATGTCCTAAATAAATGATGATATGTCATTTCTTGGAAATGATATTCCCATAATACAATCGGTGAAAGCTTGGCTTTCATGAAAATTCTCCGTAGAATTCTTGGGAGAAATAACCTTTATTCTAGGAATAAAGATCTTCTGGGATATATTTGAAGTTGTTGGTACTCTCCGAGAATTCGTACATTGAAAAATATACGCGACCTGGTGTCTCATATGCTTTGAGCATATGGAATCACAATCAGGCCAATCCAAGTGATAGTCACTGGATTGATGTTAAAAACATCCTTCAGTATCTTAGATGAACTAAGGATGCTTTCTTATACTATGGAGAAGGAGAACTTGAAGTGACTGGGTTCACTATTTCAAGTTTCCTAACCAATAAGAACGACTATAAGTCGTAAGAACGGTACTATAAAGTTTGAATAATGGAACAGTGAGCTGGAAATCTTCCAAGCAAGATATTGTTGCCGAATAAACAATAAAAGCGGAATATTGTTGCAGCTAAGGCAGCAATAGAAGCCTTTTGGATCGATAATAATCCTAATAAGATTAGGAGTAGTTCTGTTAGCAGCTGAGCTAGGCTTCAGCACATGCTAAAGAATTAATGGTCTCATCAACGATCCAGATATATACTTCAACTATTCATCTGATTCGTTCGGATCATACATCATGGCGATGTGATGATCGAATAAATCGTATCAGATGATAACACTGCAAATCCGATGACGAAAGCCTTTCATCAGCAGAAGTTTGAGAGAACCGTACATAGTTCGGGTGTAGGACACTTGAGTGATTGGCTATAGGCCAAGTGGGAGATTGTTGGACAATTATGACCCATAGCATCACTATTTGTACAGATCATGGTGTTGTTGTACAAATTAACTATGTGACAAAGGAAATTGCCATTTTATCATTTGTAATTAGATTACCAAGATATATAAATGATAAAAGGTCCTTATGATTAGTTTTGGATTGAGATGATATGGGACAGTATCAACCCACGAAGGTTTAATCATTAAATATCCATAGTCAGAGTATTATCGAGATTGGACATCGATAATGCGTAAAAGACTAGTATTACAATTTTACGCGTTGTGGGAGCATAACAACATAGTTCTCATATATTTGGGTATAAGATACTCATGCAAGTGTAATAGGAGGTTGTGTTTACCGATGGTACGGGAACAGCTTCGCTCTGGATAGACCCCTCGAAATTCCATTGGTAGTATGACTATGTGTCTATGGAAGTCCGAATCAGGGTAGGTGTATTTGGTTTTAACCTGAGACTTGCACCTCTAATACTTGCGACAATCAATATACTTTGGTTTTGGTCGTCCAGGGCTTTAACAGGTTCTGTGTATGCCTCTTCTGGGTATATTGAGAATCGTAGTGTATTGGGTATGATGTCAAGACGGAAGTATCACTCCAGTCATAGTGGAGATGATGATCACGTAGGATACGGAACTGGTGCTCTTTTAAGCTGCAGTTATCGGGATATTATGACTAGGTCATGTTTATCCGATTATAGAGACTAGTTACCAGAGATCTGATATGTGCTTCGAACGGGGCAGACATAATTCTAGCCCCAGGCCTTGCAAGTGACATCCGATGCTGGATCGAAATATGCAATACTACGTATACTACGCCTGATATAGATCACTTATTCCTATAAGGATATTTATGGAGAATTGGGTAGACACGGTGCTTTGCTAGAAGCCAACCATGTCTTGTAAATCGGTAAAAACGTAGTACTAGGTACGTACGTGTTCAGATAGTCCGACGACCGGATTTACTGCCAACATATCCGGGGATCTCATGGGTCGCTTCCCGAAGATTCACCGATGATGTATGACTCGCACTTTATTAATCTGGGATTAATTATAAGAGAGAGAAAAAATTAATCTGGGATTAATTACGGAAATATTTTATCTGAAATAAAATATTAATTATAAGAGAGAGAACGATTAATTTGGAATTAATCGATAAAATAATATATTCGATATATTATACGAAATTGGATTTCGACGCGGAATTAAAATTAGATTTTAATTCGGGCGAACGAGTTAATTTAGAATTAATTCGCTAGCGACGTGAATAGTAATTTTGCTAGGCAAAATTATTTAATTGAATTTGATTTAATTACATCGCAACGGAAAATTCGTTAATTTGGAATTAGCGAACCCGAGCCCGGGAGTGTTTGCGGGCCCATTCGCATTTCGAATTCAAGTGCGGCCTACAAGTCACATCTAGCGTCAAATCACTAGTCAATCAAGTGATGTGATGTCTAGTCACTTTTGGTGTGAATAGTGATGGAGGTGGTTGTGAGGTTTAAATGCCATTTACCTTTTTTGGAATTTGGTATATGTTTTGAATTTTTGGAAAATCATTTACAACTTTTCACAACCAACACACAAACTCTATCTCTTTCTTCTCTCTTGTTTCGGCCTTAGGCCATTTTCTTTCCTCTCCAAATTTTGACATTGCCGAGAGTTGAAGGAAGTTAAGGAAGAATTTGTGGCAAATTTTTCCGAGTGCTAGCACACTTTAGGAGTCTTGCGAAGGTGATAGGGAAACTCATCTGTGGGCATGGAATCACATCCAAAGCTTGGAGCTTGAAGGACCACCATGGCCGAAAATGGAGGAGCACATATACAAGCCATTGCCGAGAGCTTCTTGGAGGAGACAAGGATTATTGTGTTCCTCGCATCGCAAAAGCCGATCAATGTAAGTATGATTCCACCATATTTCATTGTTGTATTCACACATATTTCTTGCTTGAAATCGATCTTGGGACAAACTAGAAACCCAACATTCATGTCAATATTATCATACATTATCTCTCATTAATGTCTATCCTATTCGAAATTGTAACGCCTCTCCAACGCTATAAATAGAGGGGTGAAATCATTGTAACAAGGATATTTTTTTGGGGACAACAACAAAACCTTGCCAAAATCTAAAGAAAACAGTAAGCATTTGAGAGATTTGTAACTCTATTAATAAAAGTGACTAGTGGACATAGACCTTTTTTAGCTGAACCACGTTAAAAATCATGTGTTTTTCATTTATTTTGTCGGAACTCGGTGTTGATCGATTTTCACCGTCAATATTTTGGCGCTAGAAGGAGGGCCCCCCATTTGCGTAAAGTTTCTTAGGGTTACGATGGCAAATTTAAGAATAAGAGAAAACAGTTGCGCTATTTCGAATAGAAATGCGGGCCGTAGAACTTCACCTGCTGACGAGGACGATGTGCCTCTCTTGATCCCCCAATTCCAGCAGAGAACTTGTGAAATTTGTAATTTAACATTCAAGGTTATAGAAAATCTTAGAGAGAAATTGGAAAAAGAAAGCATTGTTATTTGTGAAATGAAATTTGTGATTATGTTGAAATGCTTGACATGTTGAATGATTTGCATGATAAATATGATGCTATTAGAGAGAAACGTAATTTGATTAAGAAAAAGTATACATTACTTGCATCATATGTGGATAAAATTCAAACTTTAAATAATGAAAATATTTGCTTAAAGGCCAAACATGAAAATGATGTGTTGATTGAACAAAATGAGCATGCATATCTTTTTGAACAAATTCATGCTTTTGAAAATAAAGACATGTGTTTAAAAGTAGAGCATGAATATTTTGTAAAGCATATGCAAAATGAAGCATCTACTTCTAAATCATAATTTGCTTGTGAATCTTTTAAAATTGAAAATGATGTTTCAAATAAGAAAATAGATGATTTGCATGACATTGTGACCGAGTTCATTCAAGATGAAAAGAATTTCAAAATGCTACTTAGTTCACAAAAATGTGTTTTTGGAAATTTAGATTAGGATATAAGCTTCACATGAAGCAAAAATATTTGAAAAATTATTTTGTGAAGGCATCAAATTCATATATACATTCATCATATGCACATGGATCTAAAGTCATTAAATCAAATGTTGAATGCCATGCTTGTAATATGAAAGGTCACAAAGTTTATGATTGTTGGACCAAAAAGAAAAATATAAATATTATTTAGGTTCCGAAAGGAACTAAGATTAACCCCCATGAACCCAAGAAAGTTTGTGTACCCAAATGTCATTGAATGATTTTGTAGGTAAAGCTTTGGGAAAAGGAATTAATGAGATATGTAAATGATCCCAAAGACTCAACAAAAACTGAGGAGAAAGCTCAATAAAGATAATACCAAGTGCAACTTAAAAAACGACTAAGGTGATGAATCTCGCACACTCCTCAAGGGAGTGGAGGCATGAAAAAAATTTATTAGGTGTATACATGCCACCTAATAGACATAGTTGCTTGGATGACATGGTAAGCTATATGGCTTTGTCTCCAATGGTAAATAAAAATCAATATCTAAATAATGATTTATTTACCTTCAATTATGTTGTAGTAATCATCTCATAATTATTACTAACTTGATTATCTTATAATCAAGACTTGATTATCTCATAATCAAAGAATTCTAGAAAACATTAAGTTAAACTAATTTAACATAGTTTTCATTTGTGACAATAAATATTATTAATCTCATTAATAATATATAAATATAAAATGAGCATATGATTAGACAATTACAGTTAATCGAGCTAGCACGGAGACCAAATGGACCTGCGGTTCCGAGCTCCAATAATTCCGAAATATTAATTAAACTATTTAATCAAATATTACGAATTATTAACTCCGCGTTATTCTACTAAAAACTCGAAGTTGAACTCCTGTTACCGTAGATGGATAAAATAAACCGAACTACTTCGGTGTCCATCGATATAGTCATTACATATGGATATAGCCCTTCACGAATATCTCATAAATAGAGCTTGGTCATAAGTTCGTTATACCCCTCTAAATATTTTGTCTCTTAAGCACCATTGATTCTATAATGAATAATTAATTCATAACAATTATGAATATAAAACTGTCTATTCGCAATAGAAAAGTTGAGCGCTCAAATTGTTCAAGTCCTGAATCAACTCTTAAAAAAGATATTCTTCTGCTTATCGTAAGAATGAGTGAATTCCATATCTATGTAAAACGTTCCCAGCTACACACCAAAACATATCCCCAAAATACGTAGTTATTGGCCGGGAATGCAACACCAACCTCACCATAGTAAATCAAATGACATAGCATGTCATGCAGAAGTTCATAGTTAACTCAGAATTAAGATCGAATCCATATATGACCATCTATTAGATAAAATGAATTTCTTTGGTTAACGGATATTAAAAGAAATTTGTATTTATCTGAGTTCAGTCCTATATGATCTCATCATACAAGGTGCCTCCATTCCCCTGTCACTACATGAACGATCCCAGATCAAGGTCGTCATACAAGTATATAATGGACCACAACTATAGATAAACCACAAACAAAATACCCTATTTGTTTGCTCTCTATGGACTATTTAGATTACTAACTTCAGACATAAACCCTCTTAGGGGTGAGCAAAATCGGTTTCGGTTCCGGTTCCGCATGGAATCAGAACCTACCCGGAAAAAATCGGTTTCTAATTAAGTGGAACCGGAACCTACCCAATTAAATAGGGTACCCTATTATTCGGTTCCAATTCGGTTTCGGTCCGGTTCCGAATTACCCTATTAACTTGAACTGCATTTGGCTTGAGTGTTCTCTGTAAAATTTGCATTTTGGTTTCGGGAAATAACTAAAAGTGGGTTCTTTTTCTTGGTCTTTTTGCAGGTTACTGGAAAACAAGTGCTTCCCATCTATCTAAAAATAGTAAAGAGTTCCTATTTCAACAGCTCTGATCAGGTAAATAACTGAAGCCACAAAATATGATAGCAAAAAATTATAATGGAATGATTGTTTAGATGTTTGCCACTAGTTAATAGATATCATATCATTTGATAATATGCCAAAAATGTTACGTGGCCACTTGTAAAGCAGTTGAAGTTTGCTTATTAACCCTGGAAATGAGAGGTTATTAATTTAGCGGATGAAGTTGAGGAGTTATTCATCAAACACTTTGCTGAAGAAGACCGAACAAAGGCCATGAAATATCTCAAGCCTCGTCAGCGTAAAGAATCACATGGTGTAACCTTCTTCATTGGTAAGTTCTAAGCCAATTTCAGTGAAAAATGATTCACAGCGGGTATTTAATATGGTTCTGAAATGCGGTTCCGGTTCCGGTTCTATGGTCCAGTTCCGGTTCCGATTATTCTGGAACCGAAATCGGAACCGATTACAACCGGTTCATTGTATTTGGAATCGAAACCGGACCGGTTACAACCGGTTCTGGTTCCAAACCCGGATTTCCGGTCCGTTTCCAATCAGTTCCGGGTAAACCCGGAACCGTTGCTCACCCTTAAACCCTCTTGTGCATCAAACATACACTAAATCTGAAGGTACAATAGTAATCAAGGTAAACAAGACAATTGGATAATATGTGATAATAATCAAACAAATTTGATAAAATGAATAATGAATTTATTATTATTACAATAATCAATTCTGTTTACAATACATGAAGATGTAGGACATAAATCCTAACAATCTCCCACTTGGACTATAGCAAATGGGACATGTCATGTAATCAATCCTAAACCATTTAGGTGACCTTTAATCACTTTAGTCGAAAAGGTCTTTGTAAACGGATCAACCCGTTTGTCTGCGGATGGAATCTGCATGACAACGACATCTCCTCTCTGTACTATCTCCCTGATGAGGTGATATTTTCTCTCAATATGCTTACCCCTCTTATGGCTTCTTGGTTTTTTGGAGTTCGCCACTGCTCTATTATTATCACAATAAAATGTGAGCGGTTTATCCATATCTGGAACAACTTCCAGATCTGCCAAGAACTTACGGAGCCAGACCGCTTCATTAGCTGCTTCACAAGCTGCTACATATTCAGCCTCCATGGTGGAGTCAGCAGTACAAGATTGCTTTATGCTCCTCCATACTATAGCCCCACCACCTAAGGTGAACACTGATCCAGATGTTGTTTTCCTAGAATCGACATTCGTCTGAAAATCAGAGTTTGTATATCCTCACAGAATCATATCCTGACTTGTATATACAAGCATATAATTTCTCATTCTCCGAAGATACTTGAGAATATGTTTCACCGCTACCCAATGATCTAATCCTGGGTTGGATTGAAACCTACCTACTACTCCCACTGCAAAACAGATGTCTGGTCTCATGCATAACATAGCATACATAAGACTTCCAACTGTTGAAGCATATGATATATGTCTCATCTCCTAAACTCCTTGAGGTGTCTTAGGAGACTGTTCCTTAGACAAATGAATTCTATGTTTGAAAGGTAAATTACCTTTCTTGGAATTCTGAATACCAAATCGCACAAGAATCTTGTCGATGTAGGTTGCTTGAGACATTACTAACATTCATTTCTTGCAATCCCGAAAGATCTGGATCCCAAGTACATAACTTGCCTCTCCTAAATCTTTCATTTAGAATTGGTTAGCTAGCCAGATTTTCACATCCGATAATATCTTTACATCATTCCCAATGAGTAAAATATCATCGACGTATAATATAAGGAAAACCACATTCCCATCAACGATGAGCTTATAGACACAAGGCTCATCGATGTTCTGCTCAAAATTATAAGACTTGATCGTAGTATCAAATCTTATGTTAAAAGATCTAGATGCTTGCTTAAGTACATAAATGAACCTTTACAACTTTCAAACTTTTTGCTCTTGACCTTGGGTAATGAACCCATCTGGTTGTACCATATAGATACTCTCATCAAGATTGCCATTCAAGAATGCAGTCTTGACGTCCATTTGTCAAATCTCATAGTCATAATATGCGGCAATGGAAAGAAGAATCCTGACGGATTTAAGCATGGCTACTGGCGAGAAAGTTTCTTCATAGTCAACTCAATCCTTCTGGGTATAACCCTTTGCCACTAGCCTAGCCTTGAAAGTCTGTAATTTCCCATCTATTCCTCTTTTTCTCTTATAGATCCACTTGCAACCTATGGGTTTTACTCCATCAGGTTGGTCTACAAGTTCCCAGATTGAGTTAGAGTACATAGACTCCATTTCGAGGTTCATGGCTTTGAGCCATTCCTCGTTATTAATATCTTACATTGCACTACGATAGGTCAATGGATCATTAATACCATCACAAGATGCAACAACTTGCACCTCACCATTTCCTAGACACCATTCAGGTTGTCTTACAACCCTCCCACTACGTCTAGGTGGTATGGTATCCTGATAAACTTGCATCTGACTTTCAGATGTAGAAGGTGTAATGTCTTTGTTAAAATTTGACAATGGTGTACTCGTCGTACCAGTAAGTAACTCCTCAAGTAACACTTTACTTCGAGGTTTGAACTCTCTTATATAGTCCTCCTCAGGAAATGTAGCATTTGTCGACACAAATACTTTATTATCTTCTGGACTATAAAAGAATCCACCCCTAATTTCCTTAGGATAGCCTACAAATAGGCACACATGTGAACGTGGTTCCAACTTAGTAGTCTTGTTCTTTAGCACATGTGATGGATGCCCTCACATGTGAAAATGTCGCAAACTAGCTTTACGACCATTCCACAACTCTAAGGAAGTCTTATAAACAGACTTAGAAGGAACTACATTCAGGATATACATTGTAGTTTGCAATGCATACCCCCAGAATGAACTAGGTAGAGTGCTATAACTAAACAATGCTATAACTAAACATTGATCTCATCATGTCTAGTAGGGTCCGATTTCTCCTTTCTGCAACACCATTTTGTTGTGGTGTTCTAGGTGCTGTGAGCTGTGAAATAATCCCATACTCAACTAAGAATTCCTTGAAATCTCTATCAATGTATTCTCTTCCACAATTTGATCATTGAATTTTGATGCTTTTACTTAACTAGTTCTCAACCTCAGCACGATACTCGTTGAACTTTTCAAATGTAGCTGATTTGTGCTGCATTAAGTAAATATACTTATATATGGAATAATCATCAATGAAAATGACGGAGTATTCAAGACCACCTCGGGCTTTTACATTCATCGGTCCACAAACGTCCGAATGTATTAGCTCAAGTGTTTCTTTGGCTCTTATCCATTTTTCCAGTAAAAGGTCTCTTGGTCATTTTTCCTTCTAGACAGGATTTACAGACAGGTAAAGTACCAAGTTTTAACTGATTTAAAACTCCATTCTTAATTAGTCAATCTATCCGGTCAAGGTTAATGTGACCAAGTCTAAGGTGCCATAAATAGGTATCATCATGAGAAATCTTTTGCCGTTTAGTTTTATATCTTTCAATCTTAAACATTTCAGTATTAAGCAGTGATTCATGAATCAACGACCTTAATACATATAGATTATTTTTGGAGTTTCCCGTGCATATATTTAATCTATTTATACTAATAATAACTGACTTATTATTAAACGAAATAGAAAAACCACATTCCATAAGTTTTGTTACAGAAATCAAATTCCTGCGAAAACCAGGAATATATAGCACACCATTCAAACATAAATAAATTTCATTAAAATTCAAATTTGAAACTCCCACTGCTTTTGCTGAAAAATCATCCCATGTCCCAACTCTCATGGTGAAACTACCTTCAGCAAGGTCCCTCCATGAGTCAAGTAGCTTCAAAGAACAACAAACATGATTAATGGCACCAGAATCAACAATCCATATGGATTTATCATCCTCCACCAAAAGAGAATCAATGACAAGTAAATCGTATTTACTTGTATTCTTGATCTCTTTAAGCTCTGCAAGATATTTTGGACAATTCCTTTTCCAAATGCCCTTGTTGTTCACAATGGAAATATTTTCCTTTGGCATTGGTTCTTTTAGAGCCTTTATTGTTCTTCTTTTTCATTGGTTTTGCCTTTGCCTTCCAATTGCCTTTCTTCCTTTTCTTTGTAGATTTAGAAGATTCGGCAACATTTGCCTCGACATTGGACCTACGAGGACCATTCATAACGGACTCGTAATTGGTGAGCTCATTTAGCAGTTCAGTCAAAGTAAAAGTCAACTTATTCATAGAACATTTGCTTTTAAACTGCGAGAAACTCTTCGGAAGGGTTTCCATGATCATTGTCACCTGGCTTTGCACATTGATACGTGCACCATGGGTTTCAGCCATATTAGATGAGACTATCATCCTTAACACATGGTCTCGGACTAATGTGTCTTCTTTCATTCTAGCGGTCAATACAGAGACTATTGCCTTATATTATTTCCGGTCCGAAGGTTTCCCAAACATGTTCTGTAATGACTACATAATCATTGATGCTGTCGCCATAAGCTCATGATGTGTAGTAAGATTCTCATACATGGATGCTATCAAAAAGCTATGGGCTTTCTCATCAGCTTTAATCAAATTATTATAGGCATTTCGTGCAGCTCTACCGGCATTTGGTGCTGGCTCAGGAGGACATTCTTCCATTAGGGAAAATTTAAGGTCTTCGCAATCCAAAATAACATTCATGTCACTTTTCCATTTAACATAATTATCCCCGGTTAATTTTTCTTGTTGTTTGAGAATTGAGATTATTACAGATGCCATGACTGAAAAAAATAATAAACGCGCATTCAGCATTCATTCGTCGTATATTAAAATTTTCGAACATTTGGGCATAAAATTAAACATGATGCATGATCAATGTATAATGAATTAGAAACCTAAAAGAATTACTATGCAACGATTATCTATCATCCCACAAATAAGTGCCGACGTAGGGTAGGTCAAGTATTCGCATGATAGACTGAGACATTCTCAATTGATTAATATATCTGAAATAACTCTTATTCCTATATTAATTAACTACCGTTATTGTGATCAAGGAAGCTTTGATTAACAACTTAATCATTCCTTTGCGAGTGTGACCCATCATTTTTGGATCCCTTGGACCCATCATTATTCCACCGTAGGGTAGGTCAAATCACTAGATACATCTACAGTCCTTATCCTTTCGGAATCCAAACCTGATATTGACCCAAAAGGGACATCATTCTTAGGGGGACGAAAGCAAAGTCGTTTTGAGGCGCCTATTGAATCTCATGTTTCTGGATAACAATGGAGATCATGGGATATATTGTGGTATACCCCTCTCACACTCACTATTTTAAAGTGTAAGGTTTCTATCTCATTAGTCTTTTATGAATCTTAGATTATGCTCGGCTAAAGTCATAACCTTATTAATACTAGTTGATAATATAGTGATCTAACCAATTTTAACTCTTAAAATTTTATTCACTAATCCCGATCAGTCTCTACTAACCAATTAACTTAATTAAACTAATTTAAATAAGTTGTTATAGTGATCTAATCAATTTTAACTCTTAAATTTTTAGTCCACTTATAGGTTTTAAAATTTAGAATTAAACGAACGAACCAAATGTCATCAAACATTTTAAACAATAAAATCACATTATTTATTCCAAAGGTACATGGTATTGTATCCCGAGTACAGATCATATTACCGTCCATTCGAAACCAGTTATGGAATTTACGTCCGGGTTTCCATCCGATATACCAAGGAAAATAATGTACTCTTAAGGTCCATTTGTTTCTAAAACTTGAATTCACAATTTTTAAACCTTTAAACCAATTAATCTTATTAATCTGTTTATATGCATCTCATATTCTTATTTAACTTGTAAATTACATAAAATCATATTTTATGACTAGAATATCATGCATATCTACATGTTATGGCATGTGAAAATGCAAGAGTAGATGCCCTAGGCTATATGACATGTTAATAAACAATTTAAAACTACATATTTCTCGGGTCTGGGCATCAAGACGTGAACTGATGGGCGTCGCGACGCCCAGAAGACCAGAAACAAAAAATGCTTCAGATCAGATTTGCGTCGCAATGCAAAGAGACTTGCATCGCGACGTAAACGATGCAATAGCCTCCATTTGCATTTTCTGGTCGCGTCACAACTCGTAAAGGGGTTGCGTCGCGTTTCCAGGGGCTGGAATTTACAAAATAAAACACATTACAAATTGCATTGACCGGGCTCTCATTTTTCTATACTAATCTAATTAGTACAATAAATCCAAGACATTCATTGGTCTTCAAATCTTGTTCCATGGAGTGTTGTTGAGTTCTTTGCGGAATTTCTTCGTCAAAATTCATTCGCGATATCAGCTCCTCCAAGTTACAAATAGGGTTACATAATGAACTTATTACAAAAGAAATGAACTTACAACACTTGAAATAATATGACCTTACGGTCTAAACTTACAACACTTGAGAGAATATGACCTTATGGTTTTACATTTCCAATGCTAAAAATAAGAGCCGGAAAAAATAACGATCAACGCAATACATTCATAACATGAACATTAAAAACCATTAATCTCATGAATCTAATTGTGCCTACTCATCACAAGATGCATTCTAATAATCTATATTGTATATAAATTATTAAAACTTGAAACTTTAAAAAATAAGGGTTAAGAACACTTCTCAACCTTAAGCTCTTGATGCCAATCATAGGAAACGACTTTCCTTAGCGCAGCGGAAGTTTCTTGTGGTGACACCGGGCCCGGTATGGATCTTTAAAATTTTCTTTGCCTTCTTCATTTGTTGTAATAGTCAAAATCAATCCTTTGTTGTCCAATACTTGGATCAACCACTCGATCTTCCGAACTATGACTCGAAACCAACAAACCGAAGTGTGGGCTTCACTCACAAAGATTAAACTCTAAATGATTTAGAGAATCAAGATGTCACAATTGGTGTTTGGCTTTAGGAATTTCAAACACTCTCACAACACTTGTGAATGTTTGAACTCTCTCTATTTTCTCTCAAATATTTCTCACAACACTTGTGTGAATGTTTGCAAAATGTTAAACTTAGGAAGTGTGAGAAATGGTAGAGATTATATTCTCTTACACAAGCCACTGACTGCTGAATCTGCTGTAAGCCCACAACTACTGGGTCATTGGGCTGGACCACTGGCGCAGCTCTTCCTTCCCCCATAATACTGTCATGAACTGACTCCACTCTTTGCCCCCGATCTGACTCAGGGGAAGTGTTACTGATCTTTGATCCAAATTTATGCCTTGAGGTGCCCTACCACGCCTAGGTCTACCCCTTACTCCAGTCCTCCCCTTAGGTGGCATGGAAATCTAAGAAATTAATAGAGAGAATAAATAATCAATTACATGTAAAAGAATTATAAGTGATTAGAATGAGACAAGTCTCGAGACAAGGTTACTAGAGTAAACAACCACTTATATACAGTAGTACCTCAGGTATACTACATATACAAGCCACTGCTACTCCCTTACTGCAGTCACTTACTCCATAGACCATGCTCTGATACCATCTTTGTAACATCCCCGATACGGGAATGTTACCGGCAAGCAACATGTCCCACTGTCGCCTAAGCCTCTGACTCTTGTACTAGAAAATTTTATTTTATCTTAATGTTATGCAATGTTTACTGAATCACACATGCAAACTTAAATACTTAAGTAAACTTGAATGCATGATCATGAAATCAAATATATGCATATATATACATGACTAAGTGTATTTGCAATATGTATACAACATCAAATTCATGTCAATGATACAAAAAAATGACATCTTAGAGGACTACACTATATATAAACATAACTCTGGAATGATGGACCTGACGACTAGTGACTACAGTGTAACACTTGTCCTTGAACTGGGTCTCCAAAAACAACCATGGCTCACCAAAAGAAGAAACCTGTAAAAGAACTAGGAAGTGGTGGGGGGTGAGTCCTGAGGATTTCAGTGAGTGGAGCTACAAAATAAGAAACTGAATCAGAACATCTGAGTAAAATCATTCTATCTGAAAATGCTTTTGAAATCTGGGTCTTTTCTTAAAATTTGAGAAAAGCCTTTCTGAAAACTTTTATGAAAAACATCTTTGGTACTGTTGAAAAACTTGACGCAAGGGGGCGTTACGTAACGCCGTCCCCCCATACGCAAAACTGGAGCCATAAGTGCAAATACATGACTTTGGGGCGTTACGTATCATCGTCCCCCAAAACATGCCACTCATGTCCCTGAAACTAATGGACTTGGGGCGTTACGTATCCCATCCCCCAAGCCATTAAACTAGAGCCGGTAGTGCTGATCTATGTTACTACCTGACCCTGAAACTAGGGTCTAGGGGCATTACGTATCACCGTCCTCCTAGCCCTGAACTACGTGTGCATACGGTCTTTGTCCTTCAATTCCATAAGTAAGTGCTGAGGTGGGTTTTTCCCCTATGCCTCGAAAAACATAAAAGTATTACTTTTATACTTTAAAACTTTCAAATCAAATCTCACATAATAAGTAACTGATAATTAAATAAGGCTAACGTCCTAAATCTTCAAAGATAAGTCTGAAATAATAGCAAGTGTATACAACTCAACTTGAAAGAAAAACATCCACTCACAGATTTGAAATCTGGTCAAGCTTCATTCACGTCGCTGGAGGCAAACGCGGCTCCAGATGAGTATCAATATGGGATACACGAGGTTAGAATCAAAAATTATAAAATATGGTTCGAAAACAAATTAAGTTCCTTAACCGAGTTGGATTACTCCCTTAGAACATTTTAATCCCTTAAAAGAAATGTAAAACAAAATTTAGACTCTTAGTTACACATCGCAATTTCTGAAAAAAATTCTAGTTTTTGGGTTCACGTAGCGACGCCGGTCTCATTCGCGTCGCGACGCGCTCGTGTAAATCACATAAAGCTCTATGCCTCGTTCACATTGTGACGCGAGCTTGGCGCGTCCCGACGCGACGCCAATTCCGGCGGTAGATTCTTGCTTGTCCATTACTATCTCCCAAATCCCATTTCACTCAATCACCAACAAAATACCATATCTTCATCAAATCTTCATCATCAAATGATACACCCAATATCACATCATCACCAAATTCTCATCAATCTTACTAAATGTTCCAACTAGAATGTGGTAACTAAAATTTACCCAAGCATGGGTTTCTTAATCAAATAATCATCAATAAACACATGACTATTAATCAACAACATACTACCATCATCAATCTATAACAACTCAAAACATCAAGATTTGGCTCATTGGTGGCTTACCTTTATTCTATCTTCTTCTTTTCCCTAACAATGCTATTTGATCACCTTTTCCTTCTTCTTGACTTAGCTTGAATGGATTGCCTTATTTTACTTCAAGTTTTGTGACAAGCAAAATTGCAAGCTCTTTTCCTTTCTCTCCTCACTCTCAAAACCAAGCAAGAAAAATAAGAGCATTTCCCTTTTTGCTACTAACTTAAACAATTTCTAAAATAATCTAGTTAATATTGTTTGTTGGGCCTTTGGGCTTCTATCTTCATTTCTTTTAAATTTTTGTTGGCCCATGTAGGAAATCAAAGGAAAAAGTGGGCTTAATGTTAAGTAAGTGTTCGTTGTTCCTAAATCGATCCCGGAAATTATTTACTGGCCTGGAAAAGAAAACCCCATGCGTCCTTAGCCGAACAAAAATATTTAGGGTCGTTACAATTTGCTAATGATAATTGTCCGAGGAACAGTAAATTAGATATTAAAAGTTAAAAAGATCAAATACTTTTAGAAAAAGAAAATCAAACAGTAAATTAAATTAAATTGAAAAAATAATTAAAATAAAAGAAATTAAAAAAGAAATTGAAATAATATATAATGGTAGTTGTGATTATGTCTCACATCTTCCTATGATTTTACATCCAATAACATCTTAGATGCCCTCTATTGGTCGGGGATATGCTTCCCATCAAATTTTCTTACAAAATGGAAAACATGTTCTTTTAAAGTCAGATTCCCAAGAATGTATTGTTGACTTTCTTTTTGAAATTGTGACGCAAATTACGAATCACTCTATTAACATATCCACTAGGATGGGTCTCAAGAGTCAATGATATATCATCTAAAGACTCTTTGCTCAAGCCACCTTTAATGAATTAAATTTTATCTTCGTGATTGCCATACATCATTCCTAAAGAACGACATTGAGTGTTGCACATCCACCGTGCATATTTATAAAAACAACACCTAAGTGTTTAGCTATACATTTCTTTACATAGATGTTTTTGCTCTAAACCAGACATGTAAGAAATGAAGAAGTCAAATAACTCACCTGCCAAGAGAACCCTTACTTCAATTACCCAACGAATATCACTAGGAATACCATTGATCATAAGAAGCCCCGTTCTTTCGGTGAATTCTTTGAATTGAATACTTTAATAACCCAATAGAGCCCTAACTTCAGCTTTAGATGAAAATTAGAATTAGGCTTATGCCTTACGCTCAAGTTCTACAGGAAAATGACAAGGTTATCCATAAACTAGACGATAGGGAGACATTTCCAAAGACATTTTGAAAGCTGTTCGGTATACCCAAAATGTATCATTTAATTGAAAGACAATCTTTGCAATTTGGCTTAACCGTTTTTCCAAAATTTATTTTATTTCCCTATTTGCTAGTTCGATTTGACCATTTGTTTGAGGGTGATAAAAGGTAGAAACTTTATGTGTAATTCCATACCTTTTCATTAAAGACTCAAAAAACTTGTTATAAAAGTGTTTACCGCCATAACTTATGATGGCCCGTGAGATTCCAAATCAACTAGAAATATTTTCCTTTAAAAATTTAATCATAATTTTGTGATCATTTTTTAGATAAAGAATTGCCTCAACCCATTTTAAGACGTAAACGACTGTAAATAAAATGTATAAATATCCAAATGATGGTAGAAATGGACCCATGAAATATATTCTCCAACAATCGAAGATTTTGATGACAATGATGAGATTTAAAAGAATCATGTTTCTTTTATAAATGAATCCCAATTTTTGATAATTTCACAAGTTTTACAGAAAGTATGTGTATCTTTAAATAAGGTGGGCCAATTAAATCCACACTGCAAGATATTTTACAATGATTTTTTTTTAGATGAGAAGTGACCTCCGCATGCTTTTGAAATTTGAATGAAAAACTTAATAACACTACTTATCTCATTGTCTGGTATACCACGTCAGAAAATCTGATTAGGGCAATACTTGGAATAGATATGGATCGTCCCAATTGAATCTCTTCACTTTGGTCAAAATTTTCTTCTTGTCATGATGGCTCCAATTTGGGGGTATATTTTGCTGTTGTAAGAAAATTGACAATATTAGAATACCAAGGCATTATATTTACAGAAAATAAAAAATCATTAGAAAAAGAGTCATTGATAGGAGTTGTGTTAATTGATAACCCATTCCCGAGTCTCGATAAATGATATACAACTACATTCTCTACTCTTTTCTTATAACATCCCACAAAAGGCAGGACATTACCAGCATGAGACAGGAACAACTTGTCTCCCTGAGCCTTAAAATAAATGAAAATCGGACATGACACGCCCTAAATATGGACAACCTGGATCACCGTCCAACTTCAAAATGACCCGTCAAAACATCACATAAGCAAATAAAACCTCTGGCCCCCTCAAGACAAAAAAAATCACGTCATTATTACTCATGCTTTGTGGCCGAAACAAAACATACAAACCAATAATTTATCTACATATATACATAAACTAATGTGCAATAACATAATACAAAACATGTCCAACATAAATCCTACACTCATATGACATCTTTTCCCAAGACTCAAAAGTGTCTGACTGCAGTTTGGGAGATCTGTCGCCTCGAGCACACATTCCAAGGCTTGTATGGCTGACCGATCTAGTTGCCAATCTGTAAAACTAACAAAGATGTTGTGTGAGTCAGAGGCTTAGTGAGTAACCGTGACAGAAGGAAACAAGTCAAGCATAGTATAATATATGCCAAAATATACGAGTGACTACTGGACAATCCGAGTTAAAAAATTCAGGACATCAAAGATTCTTATTCTTAACCTTATTACAAAATCTTTCAAATTTATTGTTATGGTTTATCTCTTTTAGATACAAGGTCCTACAGAGGTACTCATCTATACTAACCCAGGGTATCACCATAAAAGACATACATGACATAAATCCAAAATTTAATTAAAATATTTAATCGAAAATTGTATCATCTAATTCGTTAAATTCTTTTATTAACCAAAATTTTGTTAGGATATATGCCCTAGAGCTTCATGTAATGTAAGCAGTATTATATTTTATGAAATAAAATGATGCATCATTCTTTTATCAAAATGATTGTTTAATATCGTATATTGTAAATTATCTTGATTACCCTATATTACTAATGTGCCTTCAAATTTAGTGTATGAGTGTCATGCACAATAGGTGTAACATCCCCAATCCGGGAGATGCTACCACCAGGGAATAAGTCATACTATTCCCCTAAGCCTCTGACTTTTGACTGAGAACAATACTGATATTCTTTTCAAATACAAACTCACATATGGGACCAATGCCCAAAACTATGAGATAACATAAAATACTTCACATATGACTAAACGTACAAATGTCAATTATCCCGAAAGTTCTATACAAGAATACTTAGACATATCTTTAATTTCTTTCGGTGCATTCATTGAATTGAATACTTTAATAACCCAATAGAACCCTAACTTCAGCTTTAGATGAAACTTAGAATTAGGCTTATGCCTTACGCTCAAGTTCTATAGGAAAATGACAAGGTTATCCATAAACTAGACGATAGGGAGACATTTCCAAAGACATTTTGAAAGCTGTTCGGTATACCCAAAATGTATCAATTAATTGAAAGACAATCTTTGCAATTTGGCTTAACCGTTTTTCCAAAATTTATTTTATTTCCCTATTTACTAGTTTGATTTGACCATTGTTTGAGGGTGATAAGATGTAGAAACTTTATGTGTAATTCCATACCTTTTCATTAAAGACTCAAAAAACTTGTTATAAAAGTGTTTACCGCCAAAACTTATGATGGCCCGTGAGATTCCAAATCAACTAGAAATATTTTCCTTTAAAAATTTAATCATAATTTTGTGATCATTTTTTAGATAAAGAATTGCCTCAACCCATTTTAAGACGTAAACGACTGTAAATAAAATGTATAAATATCCAAATGATGGTAGAAATGGACCAATGAAATCTATTCTCCAACAATCGAAGATTTTGATGACAATGATGAGATTTAAAGGAATCATGTTTCTTTTAGAAATGAATCCCAATTTTTGATAATTTCACAAGTTTTACAGAAAGTATGTGTATCTTTAAATAAGGTGGGCCAATAAAATCCACACTGCAAGATATTTTACAATGGTTTTTTTAGATGAGAAGTGACTTCCGCATGCTTTTGAAATTTGAATGAAAAACTTAATAACACTACTTATCTCATTGTCTGGTATACCACGTCAGAAAATCTGATTAGGGCAATACTTGGAATAGATATGGATCGTCCCAATAGAATCTTTTGACTTTGGTCAAAAATTTCTTCTTGTCACGATGGCTCCAATCTGGGGGTATTTTTTGCTGTTGTAAGAAAATTGACAATATTAGCATACCAAGGCACTATATTTACAGAAAATAAAAAATCATTAGAAAAAGAGTCATTGATAGGAGTTGTGTCAATTGATAACCCATTCGTGAGTCTCGATAAATGATCTGCAACTACATTCTCTACTCTTTTCTTATAACATCCCACAAGAGGCAGGACATTACCAGCATGAGACAGGAACAACCTGTCTCCCTGAGCCTTAAAATAAATGAAAATCAGACATGACACGCCCTAAATATGGACAACCTGGATCACCATCCAACTTCAAAATGACCCGTCAAAACATCACATAAGCAAATAAAACCTTTGGCCCCCTCAAGACAAAAAAAATCACGTCATTAATACTCATGGCTTTGTGGCCGAAACAAAACATACAAACCAATACTTTATCTACATATATACCTAAACTAATGTGCAATAACACAATACAAAACATGTCCAACATAAATCCTACACTCATATGACATCTTTTCCCAAGACTCAAAAGTGTCTGACTGCAGTTTGGGTGATCTGTCGCCTCGAGCACAACATTCCAAGACTTGTATGGCTGACCGATCTAGTTGCCAATCTGTAAAACTAACAAAGATGTGGTGTGAGTCAGAGGCTTAGTAAGTAACCGTGACAGAAGGAAACAAGTCAAGCATAATATAACATATGCCAAAATATACGAGTGACTACTGGACAATCCGAGTTAAAAAATTCAGGACATCAAAGATTCTTATTCTTAACCTTATTACAAAATCTTTCAAACTTATTGTTATGGTTTATCTATTTTAGATACAAGGTCCTACAGAGGTACTCATCTATACTAACCCAGGGTATCACCACAAAAGACATACATGACTTAAATCCAAAACTTAATTAAAATATTTAATCGAAAATTGTATCATCTAATTCGTTAAATTCTGTTATTAACCAAAATTTTGTTAGGATATATGCCCTAGAGCTTCATGTAATGTAAGCAGTATTATATTTTTTGAAATAAAATGATGCATCATTCATTTATCAAAGTGTTTTTTTAATAGCGCATATTGTAAATTATCTTGATTACCCTAGATTACTCATGTGCCTTCAGATTTAATGTATGAGTGTCATACACAATAGGTGTAACATCCCCAATCCGGAAGATGTTACCCTCAGGGAATAAGTCATACTATTCCCCTAAGCCTCTGACTTTTGACTGAGAACAATACTGATATTCTTTTCGAATACAAACTCACATATGAGACCAATGCCCAAAACTATGACATAGCACAAAATACTTCACATACGACTAAACGTACAAATGTCAATTATCCCGAAAGTTCTATACAAGAATACTTAGACATGTCTTTAATATATGACTGCTTGGACTGGACTTTACTTAACTTGACTGACTCAATTTTTGACTGTGGACTCAGACCCTCTAGTGATTGCCATCAGTATCCATCCTCTCGAACTCGTTCTCCGGAAATTCCTGTAAAATAAAGAAACTAGAAGTGAGGGGTTAGACCGTTGTACGATCTAAGTGAGTGGATGAAAACTAAAACATTGATATAAAAATATTTGGTTCTAAAACCAAAGTTCCAGAAATAACTTTATATAAAACTCTTTTTCTGAAAAATTTATCTGATATCTCTTTTATAAAACTCATCTTTCTGAAATCTGCCTTTGAAAGTCAGATTTTGTAAACTTGTATCTGAAAAATCTATTCTGGAAACTTTTTTTGAAATGTCTGTTTTCTGAAAACTATTTCTAAAATTTGATTTCTGAAAACTGTTTGATGAAAATCTAATATCTGAAATCTGATATGTCTCTGAAAAACTTGACATATGGGGGCGTTACGTATCGCCATCCCCCCATACGCCTAACTAGAGCCAAGAGTGCAAATCCATGACTTTGGGGCATTACGTATCGTCGTCACCCAAAGCATGCCACTACTGTCCCTGAAACTTATGGTCTTGGGGCGTTACGTATCGCCGTCCCCCAAGCCACTGAACTAGAACTGGGGGTGCGGATCTATGCTACCCTCCAAGTTCTAAAACTATGATCTAGGGGCATTTGTCATCCATAGTCCTGAACTAGGATCTGGGGGCGTTACGTATCGCCATCCCCTAGTCCTCTACATGTGCACATGTTATGTTCGTCAATTACATAACTGAATAAAGTTACATAATGAGGTGGGTTTTTCCCCATGCCTCGAAAAATATAAAATCAAGCTCTGAAAACGTTTCTATCTCAAGCAAAATTTTAAAACAAAACAGCTTTCATGTGGCAACTGAAAAAAAATATCTTCTAACGCCATAAAGCGTAAAAAATAAGTCTGTTACGAAAAATAATAAAATGAAAGTCAATTAATAAGGAGAGTGTCCACTCACAGATTGGAATCTGGTTGGTGCTATATCGATTCGTCAAAGGAAAAATGCAATTCCTGCAATGGTCTATGAATGGTAACTTCGTTAGATTACAAACCATAAGATGAGTTTTGAAACTAGGTTAAACTTTCTCAATTCAAGTCTGTAATATCGTCACTTAGTATATCATGCTTGGAATAAGATGCAATGTATGCATGGGAACTGATACGAGACCCTAAGGGTGGTCTCTAACAAGCTAGGGTGGAACTGGTGGTTTAAAACTATTTTGGGAATGAGTTGTGCCACACGTCGCGAAACATGCTGCCATTTTACTCTTGTGCGTCATGACACACATCCCTTTAGCATCGCAACGCGAGTTAGTTTTCCAGGATTCTACTTTTTCTTCTTCAAATCTAACTCACCCAAATGCAAACCCTAACATTTCTATACTAAAACCAATACACAAAACATCATCATACATTAAATTTACACATTTGAATTCAAGTTAACATCCTCAACACTTCATTAATCACATCATTTTCACTCTTAGCTTAAACCTTTAGAATTTATCAAACTTGGGTACTTATGTTACAACCAATTTCTTTTCTAATCAATCAAAAATAAACAACCCTTATCATGTCGACATTTCTATTCTTTCATCCAACTTCCAAAATCCAAAAACTTAAATTTTAGGTTAAGTTTTCTTACATTCTTCTTCTTGAATTTCTTCATTATCTAAGCCCTACATTGATGCTCATCTTCTTTCCTTTGCTTCTTCTTCTCATTTATTCTATTTTTTCTTTCTTTTTTCTCTATTCTTCTTCTTCTTCCTCTTCTTCTTATCTCCACGTTGCTTCTTCATTCTCTTCTTTCTTTTTCCAATTTTTGTGATTTAGTGAATAGTAGGGATTATTTGATATTAGGAAAAATGGAGAAAATTGTGGAATTGTGTAGAAAGTTTGAGATTCTTCCAATTGAGTCTGGAATTACTATTCATCCAACTTTTGACTTACATTTTTGACCTATTTCTGGTATGAATTTGGACAAATGTTCAACATAGAAGTTATAGATCTCGATCTCATCTTTCCGGCGGTATAAAATTCATAAATATTAGAGTTTGTATGAGCAAGTTATGGCCCAAATACTATGGGATAACTGGAGTGGTACATTATACAGTCTCGTGTCAGAATTTCGGGGAATTAATCGACTATCCCCAAAGTCGTTCCATGAGTGTATTTTTGCCCCAACATAATTTATATTATGTTATCTTCATCCCGTAATACCTTAATATTACAACGTAACAGTAGTAAAAACTACCGGTCGTTACAATAGGATTTAATTATGAAGTTAGTAATCTAAAATAGTCCATATAGAGCAAAAAAAGTGGGTACTTTGTTCGTGGTTTATCTATAGCTGCGGTCCATTCTATAATTATATGGCAACCTTGATCCAGGATCGTCTATGTGGTGACATGAGAATATAGGCACCTTGTATGATGTGATTATATAGGACTGGACCCAGATAGAAATGACTTTCTTATAATATCCGTTAAATAATGAAATTCATTTTGATCTACTAGATGATCATTTATGGATTGATCTTAATCCTGAGTGTACTACAAACTCCTGCATGCAGGCTATGTCCTTTGATTTACAAAGGTGAGGTTTGTGTAGCAATCCTAACCAATAGCTATGTACTTTATGGATATGGTTTGGTGTGTAGCTGGGGACATTTTACATAGATATGGAGTTCACTCTTTCTTGCGAGAATTAAATGAGTATCTTCCTTAAGGGTTGATTCGGTACTTGAACGGTTAGAGCGCTCAAGTCTTTCTATTACGAATAGAAAGATTAATATTCATAATGGTTATGAATAAATTGTTCATTAGAGAATCAATGGTACTTAAGGTATGGACATTATGACCCGACTCTGATTACGAGATACTCGTGAAAGGCCAATCTGTATGTAATGACTATATCGATGGACACCGACGTGGTTCGGCTTAATTTATCTATCTACGGCAATGAGAGTGCAACTTCGTGTTTTTAGTGAAATAACATGGAGTTAATAATTCAGAGTATTTAATTAAGAGCTTAATTAATATTCTGAGATTATTGGAGCTTGGAACCGTAAGTCCATTTGGTCCCCGTGCTAGCTCGATAAACTATAACAGATTAAATATAATTGGATAGTTCAATTGTATACTCACATATGAAAATATTATTAATATGATTCATTTTGTCACACTTGAAACTATATATTAAAATTTAATATATGGTTTTAATAATTATATGATAATTATTAAATACATAATATTAAATTATATTTGATATAATTTAATAAGGTTAAATTTGAAATTTTCAAATTTTGGGTTTTGGAAACCCTTGGATATTTTTGGTGGTTACACTTTCAAAAGGTGATAACCTTTTATATTTGTAACATCTTTTTAATTATGGTAATTTGGAGTTAGGGAAGTGGAAGGGTTTTGTTTGTCTTGGAAACATATAACCCGAAGTATAAAAAGAATTTTATTTTTATTTTTTGCCTAACCTAATCATTCTAACTCTAGCCTCCATCTTCTTATTCTTGAAACTCTCTCAAATGTTGAGAAAAACAAAAGAAGAACAAAAAGAAAAGACAATAGAAAACCTTGTGTGACATTAATCTCTAAAGTGTTTAGAGATTAATTTTGTGAGTCTAGCCCGCACTAGTTTCCGTTGGTTGCGAGACATAGTACATAAGTCCTTTTGGTGTTGAACCAAAATCCATCTTCTTCATTTTCCCTTGACCAATGACAGTGAGCATTGATTTTGCTCATTGTCGCACATAATGTTGGTGATTCCGGGCTCGGTTTATTGTGTTTTTGATCCAAAATTTTTAGGAAACTTTAAGGGGTGTTTTGGGGCGGTTTTTGGTTGAAATATCAGACTTGAAATACAATAGAAACTGATTCAATCAAGGGCTGATTTGGGCAGTGAGCCGGGCGTATTTCGGGTCAATCTAGTTTTTATGCCGTTGTTCGAGGGCTGTTCCGGGGATGAAATTTTGTCCAAAATAAAAGAAAAATTTCAGTATTGGGACTGGTAACTTTCGGCCATAAAGGAGAGAAAGGCAGCAAATTTTTTATGGTCTGATCCAGGTGCCTAACATGTTTCCGCTGCGATAGGAAAATGGTTCTTACAAATTCCAGTATTAACATTTATACGGAAAACTCTACAATGACTTATTTCCATGTTTTGAATGCATTTACTTATTAAAGTTCTGAAAAAATAATTTATATCGACCTTCAAATTATTTACTCACCAAACATTCTTATCCAAATATCATATACGTATACATACCTTTATGAATTCGGAGAATGTAACTCTATTGAACCTCAAATTTTCACTTAACAATCATACATATATGAAAATACATTCAACACCAACACTTTCATATATTTATATCCAAACAGATAAAATATGGTATAACCGACAATAGTTACATACGTATCCCTCAAAATGCTCAAGAGCGCATGACTAAATCGTAAACATAAGTATGTGATGGCTTATGTATACCAAGCCATCAACCAACACTCATACACATACACATAAGTCGAACATAAACTCTTATGTAGAGAATCATATACATTGTCGATTTCAAAACAAAAGACAATCACCCACAATCAATCCATCCATTCTAAAGAATTTCATAAGTCCATTATTATCTTTCAACTATCAGCGGTCATTTGTCCATTGACACTTTACAAACATAGGCTCCATACAAACAATCACATACATCATCCAAATGGAGAACATGAAACAATCATTTTAAAATCATTTCGAAACATATCGTAAAATCTCTTTTGTTGTAAACAAAATAAAATTAGAAAATCATATCATCGTAATTCGTTTCAAGTATCTATGACCAACTCAACTAGAAAAAATATAATAAGCATCCAATATCAACTCAACTGGATGAAATATAACAAACATCTAGCCTCAACTCAACTGGATGAAATATGACAAACGTGCAATGACCAAATAGCACACACAGACCGAACAATGAATGAAACAAGCCCTCGTTGACTGAGATAGTGGATCATTCCAATTCAGATGTTCTAGATTCCATAAAAGCATCTCGGTGAAATAAAAAGTAACTCTTAAATATTAAAATATGATCAAGCATCGAGACCGAAACATTACATCATCAAGCATGGTCATTATCAAATATTTTTTAGCAAAACCAAGGTTTCACAACATAAATCTATTTAAAACATAGCAATGAAAACATAACACATGTATCTACTCACATATCAAATACATCTTAGAACACATCTTCATCCTTCATCATTCAACCAAAGCCTACCAGTCAGACATATCACACAATACATTACAAAGGTATCAAGCATCAACGAACGACTCATATGTCGGAACATATTGAAATTATATCACAACACATTATTGATATACTTTTAACTTGGTATAAATATATACATTTATATCTATAAAATATGATTATACAAATTGAACCAAACCACATATACCCTGAATTTAACCAACCCTAACCTGTGGTGGTTTAGTCGGCTTAAACTATATATATTACTAAATAAATACAAACACATACACCTTCAGTCTCCTCATACATCATACTTCTAATTTCATGGAATGCTTGCCTCATCTCGCGATCACTTTGTTGGGAAGCGGCCGCGAGTGCGCAGCAGAAAATCAAAATTATTATGCCGCTTTCCCTTTGCCCAAGACCCATTTGTTTTGATTATTTTACAAGCCTAGACATGTTACTATATATTCTAATTATAAAACTCATAAAACATGCAAAGAACATAAACCTAAACATGCTAACTATCATAAGAACTCTAATTAAAATAAAGAAAGAAAAATACTTACTTGAACCGAAGACTCCTCCAGTCATCCCTCCAATCTACAAGCTTTTCTCGAACTCAGCAAGCTCTTCCACGTTCCAAAGAGCCACCCAAATGTGTGGCCTCCAAAGATGCACACACCAAAGCCAAAACTCAATGGCAAGACTACGCCTTGAGTGCACAGGTATTTTGCCCTTGGTGCTAGCCTAGGCAAATACCTCAAAACTTTTAACTCGAGGTTCCTCTAGTCAATTAGACTTAAGGATCCTCAAAATCAGTGGCTTACTCTTAAACTTTAGAGTTGCTCACTTATATAAACCCAAGATATGAAAGGTTTTGGTGTAGCAAATTTGTAAAGAATTCTTTGGATTTATATAGTGCTCCAAAGACAACAAAATTAATTAAGAATCTGATGTGGGATAAAAGCTAATTTAATCATAGCCATTGGATCTTAATTTAGTGGTTTAATGAGATTATAAAACCCTAATAAGAGTTTGGGCCGAATTGGAATTCAAAACAAAGAACAAATTTTGTTTTACTATTCACATGAATAATATTTTTTTTAATATTTATTCCAATTCCCAAAGCGCCCCCATCATCATTCACCAATCCCTAAGCCACTATAGAACCTCATAAATGATCTGTTTAATAATTAAACACATTGAACCAGTTATGAACAATTCCTACAGCAATCATATATGCTGTTATATGTGTACTGCGCACTATTAACCATTGATTTCGACTTTGTTGTGTGTGACCTTTTGGGTTCCCCTCAAGTTGGACATGAAATGAATCGTGATAATTTAATCGAACATAAATTATCCTCCGATCAGATGGTCGTTCGATTTCAATGACCAAGGTTGACATCTAGCAACATGCCAAGGCCCCCAAATGAGAAGGAAAGATATATATCCATTCTGTATGCGATTTACATATGATACAGTCCCTCGCCTCACTGTATCCCCACCGTTTGACCTAAGGTATGGAAAATGTCTACCCATATAGTCAAAGGTATGATGTTGATAGTGTCATGAATCGTGCTAACCCAAGAATCTCACATGATTCTTCCGCTGTGGCCACAGTCTCAAGCACTGATCATACATATCAACCCGCGAAATTGGAATACTACTCTTATAAGAAAATATTATCCGAGAGAGTGGCGATTCTCTGTTTTATCTTTACAAACTTCATGTGTTTCAATAAATGACCCAATCATACCCTTATGACCGGATCTTTTGAACCAGGGAAGGAGAATGTCAAAGTTATTTGATCCACACATAAGATTATAAAGACCTCAAGTCTAAGGACTAGTCATATATTCGATACATGAAAGTTCTCACAGAAACATGGGATAAACACTCCATATGAAAACTTTCGGCGGTCAGTTCGATGGACACGAGCAACTCATGCATCCATGTGATACACCAAGCGGACGGATCTCCGCTAGTCGCCTATGAGTTTTGCTACCCCACTTAAGGGCGGATCATATCATCATGCTAGTCTCTCCGCTTTGTGAACGCCCAGATTATTCACAAAACTATGACTCATAAGGCATGGAAGCCATCATCTTATTACTCCAAGGGCTTTATTACAATGTTTGATGATTTATGTAAGACACGTATAATAATGATTGCCATTTTATTAATTAATGAAAAATATTACAAATACATGTACATATAGCCCATCCACAAGTTGGTTATAGGGTATATCCCTAACAATCTCCCACTTGCACTATAGCCAACTAGTATGAATCTGGACACCATACTCTCGGGTGTGCCTATCATACTTTTATTGAGTCAGCCATTTAGTCAGTGAATCTGCAAGATTATCTTCTGTGGGTATTTTCTCTATAATAACTTTTTTTTCTCAACAATCTCCCTGATGAGATGAAATCGCCTGAGTACATGCTTGGATTTCTGGTGGGACCTTGGTTCCTTTGATTGAGCAATGGCGCCCGTGTTGTCACAGTACATTGTGACGCTATTCTTTATCGCGGGAAGCACTTCCAGCTCCATGATGAACTTCTTTATCCAGATTGCTTCTTTTGCAGCCTCAGATGCTGCAATATACTCGGCTTCAGTCGTGGAGTCCGCTGTAGTTGACTACTTTGAGCTTTTCTAACTGACAGCACTGCCATTCAAAGTAAACAGATATCCTATTTGTGATCTGCTATCATCCCTATCGGTCTGAAAGCTCGCATCACAGTAACCAATGACTTTCATCTCAGAACAATCTCCGTATGTCAAAAACACATCCTTAGTTCTTCTCAGATACTTGAGGATTGTTTTGACAGCTGCCCAGTGTTGCTCACCAGGATTTTCCTGATACCTGCTCGTTATGCTAAGAGCATAAGAGACATCAGGTCTTGTACATAGCATGTCGTACATGATCGATCCTATCACTGAAGCATAAAAGATCCTACTAATACGCTCTCTATCTGAAGGATTATGTGGACATTGCTCCTTAGATAATTTGATTCCATGACAAGTAGGTAAATTACCTATTTTAGAATCTTCCATTTTGAATATTTTCAAAACTTTATCTATGTACGTAGATTGAGAAAGTCCTAACAACCTCTTAGATATATTACGGTAGATCTTAATGCCGAGGATGTAGGCTGCTTCTCCCAAATATTTCATGGAGAAATTATGAGATAACCATTGCTTGGTGGCTTGCTTCATGGGAATATCATTCCCGATGATTAATATGTCATCGATATATAATACAAGAAATACAACAACACTCCCATTACTTTTCCTGTAAACACAAGGCTCGTCTACATTTTTGATGAAGTCAAATTCTTTGATTGTCTCATCAAATCGTATATTCCAACTTCTGGAGGCTTGCTTGAGTCCATAAATGGATCGTTTAAGCTTGCATATTTTATTATGATCAACCTTAGATGCAAACCCCTCAGGTTGTGTCATATAGACTTCCTCTACGAGGTTTCCATTAAGGAAAGCTGTTTTGACATCCATCTGCCAAATCTCATAATCAAAGTGTGCAGCTAGTGCCAGTAAAATTTGAATGGACTTTATCATTGCAACAGGCGAGAAGGTTTCGACATAGTCAATTCCTTGGATTTGTCTATAACCTTTCACCACCAACCTAGCCCTATAGGTTTGGATGTTGCAATCTACATCAGTTTTACGCTTGTAAATCCACTTGCAGCCTATGGGTTTTATCCCTTCAGGTGTATCTACCAAGTCCCAGACTTGATTCTGATACATATAGTCTATTTTGGATTTCATGGCCTCAAGGCACTTGACTGAATCAATGTCACGCATTGCTTCATCATAACTGGTGGGATCGTCATTATCAATGACCTGATCATGTTCCTCATCAATATGAAAACCATATCTTTCAGGCTCATGTCTTTCCCTACCAGACCTTCTGAGTCCATAACCTTGTGGTTGTTCCGTCGCTGCCCTTTTGAGGGGCCTGGGGTTTAGTTCTATGTTAGTTTGTTCTTCTCGTACCTCTTCGAGGTCAAGTCTACTCCCACTATATTTCTTGAGAAGGAATTCATTCTCTAGAAATTTAGCATTTCGTGAGACAAATGTTCTTTGTTCATTTGGGACGTAGAACACGTATGCTCTTGATTTCAAGGCATATCCTACAAACTTACATTTAACTACCCTATCATCCAATTTGTTAGTTTGTGTGAGCTTGACATATGCGTCACATCCCCAAACTCTTAGATAACTAAGACTAGGACGTTTCCCATACCATAACTCGTATGGTGTTTGACTAACAGTATTGGAAGGAACTTGGTTTAGTAGTAGTGTTGTAGTTTCTCAAGCAAGACCCCAAAATGAAATAGGTAGATCCGTGTCTGGCATCATTGATCAGACCATATCTAATAATGTCCGATTTCTCCTTTCGCAGACCACATTATGCTGTGGAGTTCCCAGAGGAGTCCACTGGGAAAAAATTCCATTTTCTCTCAAATAATCTTGAAATTCGTTACTCAAGTTTTCACCACCTCGGTCAGACCTTAGTGACTTAATACTTTTATTAAGCTGGTTTTCTACTTCAGCCTTGAAGTCTTTGAATTTCTCCAAGGCTTCAGATTTGTACCGCATAAGGTACACATACCCATATCGCGAATGATCATCGATAAAGGTAATGAAGTAGGAGAATCCACCTCTAGTGGTGACTGACATTGGTCCGCATACATCAGAGTGTATGAGTTCTAATGTCTCCGCTGCACACTGTCCTTTACCTTTGAAGGGTAATTTGGTCATTTTACCAAGTAAACAAGACTCACAAGTTCCATAAGGTTTATATTTGAAGGGTTTGAAATACCTATCCTTATGTAGCTTAGTTAATCTTGTTTCATTGATATGACCTAAGCGACTGTGCCATAGAAGTGATTAATTGAGATTATTCGAGTTAACGTTGTATATATTAGAGGTTGAACATTCTTTATTAGTTTGTAAGACATAGATACCATTATTCAAAATACCATCTCCATGTTTTATTTCATTGAAATAAATAGAACATTCATTACAACTTATTAGGCATGAAAAGCCTTTATTACATAAAGAAGAAATTGAAATGATGTTCTTTACTAGAGAAGGTACAAAAACACAATCTTCTAAGTCTAAAACTAAACCATTCGGTAAAACTAATGAATAAGTCCCCACGCACAATGCAGCCAGTTTTGCTCCATTACCCATGTGTAAGTCAACCTCCCCATGACGGAGTCTCCTACTGTTTCTCAGGCCCTGCACATTGTTACACAAGTGAGTTCCACAACCGGTGTCAAGCATCCAAGTAGAAGGTTCAGAGTTTTGAGAATATAGTTCAATCATATACAACATACCTAAAGCATTGGGCTTCTTGGCCTCTTGGGCTTCCCTAGCTTCATTGGCTTTCAATGATCTGCAGTCTTTCTTCCAATGACCATTCTTTCCACAAAAGAAACATTTCCCCTTTCCATTTTTTCTTCTCCACCTTACCATTGGGCTTTAGGTGATATGGAGCCTTGGCATTGCCCTTATTTTTCTTTGGGCCCCGTGGCTTCAGGTCCGTACCAGTAAGCATGACAGAGGTTTTAAGCTCCGGTTTCAAGTCATTCTCTGCTTGCTTTATCAAATTGTGCAATTCTGCTAAAGTAGCTTCTTTGTCAGACAAATGAAACTGCATAATAAAGTTAGATAATTCTTTTGATAAGGACTGAAGAATTAGATCGTGACCTATCTCATGATCCATGATGAACCCGAGGTTGGCCAATTTTTCAATGTGGCCAATCATTTTAAGCACATGTCCACTAACAGATCATTCTTTATACCTTGTTTGGAATAAGGCACATGACACTTGGAATCTCACGGTATGAACGGAAGTTGCATACAACTCCTTCAAGTGAAAGATGATGGTTAGAGCATCCATATCTTCGTGAGCTTTCTGAAGTTCATCCGACATAGAGCCAATCATTATGCAAACTGCTTGCTC